>VDFB02134462.1:0-19992 GCA_007258455.2 Sequoia sempervirens | reverse complement strand
AAGCCATAAACATTAACATTTAAATCTAAAACAAATGAAGCCAAAAAGGCAGTTTTCTTGCCTGATTTTTTGTGGAAACAAAGGATAGCAATTGTTCTCCTGTATTTTTTAGCTGCTGTCTCTGTTCGGAAACTGAATCTACAACAGAGTTATGCAAAAGTTCCAGATGCTGCAACAGCTGGGATTTAAATGTTTGAACTAGATTCTGGTTTCCAGTTTCTATCTTATTCTTGCGATCTGCAGAGACAAAGTAGAGTAAGTATTCTGCAGTATAAAATTGAATTTACACAGTATAACAGCAGTTCGACAAATGACAAGTACCAATTTTGGCAAACAACCCATCTACATCCTGTGCAGCAGTTTCTAGCTCTGATCGAATATCCGACGCCTGCTCAACAAGGGATTTTTCTGTTCAAAACAATTAGAATGGTGTTAACAACCTTACAAGACTCAGTACCTTAGCATTGCCCATATCCAACATCATCACTCACCTGAATGTAACAAATTTGAGATATAAAACTCCTTTTCTTTAAGTGCATAGTTAGCTTGTCTATATTTTTCTTGAAGGTCTTTCAAGGCTTCCTCAGTATCTTCAAGTTTTTTCTGTTTGCATCACAGAAGTCAAAAAAAAAATTATTTTTATGAGACAAAACTATTAAGAATATGAACGATCTTGTGCGCAGGAAGAAAAAGAACAAAAATATCCATACATGTTCAGCCTCAAGTTTATTTTTCAAATCTGCACTTGTTCTTTGCTCAATACTATGCAGATCCTGTAGCTCATTGATTTGCTGCATGCAGGGAAGAGAGAAAATGTCAAAATGATAATCCAACATGGGCTTAATGACTATACAGGATAAAAAATTGTGCAGATACTTACCTTGTCCTTGGAATCAAGTTCACATTCCATACGATCAATCTTTTCAGCCATAGCCTGGATGAAACACAAAAGACAAGCAAGAAAAGCAAAGTGATGTTACAAAAGTTGCTATGAACAATGATTGCCGAAAACAATGTGATGTGACTGAAATTACTATGAGAAAAATAGGTCACCTTTTTTTCAGCTTCTTCCTGAATAAAGCGATCTCTTGGAAGATAAACACCATTCTTCTCCCTTGCAGCACGAACATCTGCTCAACCATTCAGATACAGAATTGTGCTTCAGAAAATATATGTCATACAGAGAAAATAAATTTAAAAAGATCTCTTGAAGCAAAAAACACTGAAAATGTGTGCACAAAAAATGAAACCTTGTTTCAGCCGTTCAATATCCATATAAAGATCTTTAATGAAGGCAGACTTCATCATTTTCTGATTGACCTGAAAAAGAAACGCCCCAAAGTAGATAATGAAGTGCGACCAATTTTAAGAAAAAGGCATAATCAAAGAAAAAAACTCAACCTCTTAAAAATTACCTCTGGTTTGTTCTTTATGTTTTTAGCACGAAAAGCATAATCTAGTGTGCTAAGAGTTTCTTCAAGGCAATGGACCGATGGGGATACTGTAGCAATTATGCAAGTCTTCGTTTTACCACCAAGAGAGTCTCTCAATAACCTTGTTAGTTTGCTATCTCTGTTGAAACAGAGGAATTTAATTAACAAATAATGCATTATACATGCCTGGCAAGAGAACAAAGAAATATTCTGTTGATTAAAAGCAGATATAGTTGAAAGGATAAGTCTTACCTGTAAGGCACATGACCTAAATGCTCTACAAGTGCAGTGATCACACGGCCAAGTGTAAGCAGGCTCTTATTTATCTCCCCTGCTTCCCTTGCTCTACTCTGTGATATTCTTAATGTCAGTGCATGAAACCATAAGAACGTGAACATGAACAACTTATAACAAGAGCAATCCAGTTTACGTAGATGTTGGTGAGGTTCACAAGTTGAATGATAGTAGGACATTTATGCTCAAAGCTTAAGTAGAAAGACATTCTACAGAAGGGGATAGACACTGCAGTGATCACACGGCCAAGTGTATGCAGGCTCTTATTGATCTCCCCTGCTTCCCTTGCTCTACTCTGTGATGTTCTTAATGTCAGTGCATGAAACCATAAGAACATGAACATGAACAACTTATAACAAGAGCGATCCAGTTTACGTGGATGTTGATGAGATTCACGAGTTGAATGATAGTAGGACATTTATGTTCAAAGCTTAAGTAGAAAGGCATTCTACAGAAGGGGATAGACATTGTGACCAGTCAACTGACAAATATGATGACTATTACATAATAATGTTCACCCCAGTACTGCAATTCAACAGAAGCTGACCTTAGCAATTGGCAACAGTAACACTTTTATAGAAAAGAAATATAACTTGCCCTTGTCATCCTACCTCTCTGACTCCAGAACGTGATATATTTTCTGAGCCAGCCAGATCTACAAGATTAAGCTTTCCACACCTAATAAGCTCCTCCCCCTCTGCTGTTGCTTCTTTGATGTGAATAGTAATAGAGAATATAGAGTGTGAGCGACTGCAAACAATGAAGGTGTCACATTATTAATGAAGTAAAGGTAAAATAAAATTGCACATTAAGAGAATGGAATTTGTACTCGAGTTACCTGCTCTGCTTACTTAGCAAAGTTTCTGCAGTGCGCCTCTTGGAAGATCCTCTTTCTATTAGATTATATATCTCATTTGCACTATATACAATCTCTTCTTCCAGGCCTCTCACCAGCACTCCACCTTTACCATCTTCCAAGAGAGCGATAGACTTTTTCGATTTTTCATCTAAGTACTTAGGAGAGTCCTCGGTTGCCAATAAATCTGTAATTTCTTCATTGTATAGCTCCAGGAATGTGACCTTCATACTGTAGTCAGCACTCTGAGATTCTAATGTTTCAATTATTTGGCGGACGGCTCTGGGTATGACTCCGGCATCACTGGGGAGATCTCCATTCTAGAAAGTATCAATAGATTAGTGATTCATAAAACTAGATGCTACAAAATTTTAAGTTCTATTGATGTTAGAAGTAATGGCCCTTAAATTAATTACAATCAACTCCAAACAACATTTTGGACCTCAAAGTGCATTCAATGCTCTCTTCTCATAATTGAGGCAATCGTTTTCTCCCCCCTTTCAAGGAGAAATATAGTTGCCAAAAGCCATCATAGTCACACTATGAGAATGGCACACTCTCGGAGGTGACTTGTAGCATTGACCTTCCTCTCTCACCATTGGGCCTAGACGGGCACCTAATCTGTTTGCTCTCCGCCAATTAAAGAAATAAAAACACGACGGATTCTTGATCCCTCTCTATTTTGGAAGGCAAGAGTTCATTTGTTTTAACGTATATAAAAATAGCAATAAATGACTCAAATTTCCTTGAGAAGGGACTTGACTATTGGGCATATTTGAACACAGTTAATAATCTACAATTTGATTCAGATCATACCTTTGTTTTCCTTCCTGCTCCTTCCATGGTATATGTTTTTCCTGTGCCCGTCTGGCCATAGGCAAAAATGGTGCAGTTATACCCATCAAGGACTTCGTTGACAATGGGAGCTATAGCCTGATCATATAGGGTTCTCTGTTGGGCCTTAGGACCAAAAACCTGCCACACATTTGGAAGCAGAATCCATGTTATTGTTTCACTTCAATGCAATTTCTGTAAGACTTCAAAATGCATGGTATATATTCCAGACCTTATCAAAAGTAAAGGTCCGGTCAGTTAGTTTGCTGGCGACACTCTGATAAACAGTAACTTCTCGTCTCTGCTCATTGCAGGATATAACCTGTGGGGCATTAGCCCTCAACTCATCTTCATTAAATGGCCTGCAATATTTGCAAGAGAGCTATAAGATTTTGTGAACGAAGAAAAACTTGAACACCAATACATCGATACAACAATAGTTTAACACTAACTAATGAGCACATAAAAATTGAACACCAACACAACAATGATTCATGATCGTCTTTGTTAAATGATATGGAATTTTGACAAAAGAGAACTATCGTACGAGTAGAACATCAATACAACCATGATGAATTTAGATTTTGGCAAAAAGAACCATCTGAAGAATTGACTACCAACATAACAATGATGCACTACCATCTACAATAAATGACCTGAAATATTGGCACAGAGGACTATCTATAGCATTGAAAAGATAAATAGTAAAAAGTTGAACCAACATTACAATGATACCTAACAATCTTCAGTAATGACCTAAAATTTTGGCAAAGAGAACTATCTGAAGAGTGTACACCAACATAGCAATTGAACCATCTTCTTTAAATAATTTTAAATTTTGGCAGAGAACGATGTGAAGAATTGAACTCCAATGTAACAAGGGTCCATGATCATTGTCCTTAAATGGACCAAATTTTGGTAGAAAAACCCATCTAAATAATTGAAGACCAACATAACAATGATGCAACATCCAGGATTGATGGCAAAGACAATGGAAAAGTGACAAACAACAGCAGTATATAGTTATACCTGCATCTTAAGAGCACTTGCACGTTGACCCCTTTTTCCTTGTCAAATCGATGTGAAAGGTCCTCTATAACTCTGGATTCTCTGGTTTCACTCCTGTGAGCCCTTCCTCTGTCTGATCTTGGCGTCTGTGAAGGGGATGGAGATGCAGAGGAAAGTTTCCTACCATGTTGTGGAGTGTAAAACATGCTTTCCATGAAAAATGCGCTCTTTACAGGAGCTTTGCAGAAGCAGCTCAAGATTCCTTTTCCTCAAATTCTGATATACATCCAGAACCCCAAAGCTTGAACGTATGCAAATAATAGAAAATACCCACAAATTGCTAATAATCCACAAGAAAGCCGATGCTGCTCTGCCAAAAGAGAAAATGCACAGTAAAAATTGCAAATTGCCGGGGCAACATCGGACATTTGCAGTTCAGTAAATACCTTTAATCCTGCTTAATAATAAAAGGATATTTGCAGTTCAGTAAATGACTTTAATACTGATGAATAATATAAGGATAGTTACACATCAGACGCAGGTCAAAGTAATTCTTAGAGCAGAGAAACAAACTTAATCAGGAAAAACGAGGCGAACAACGGCAATCCTAAAACTAGCAACTACTTAATCCAAACCCTTTTAGATTAACAGCGAGTAGCTTTCTTTCTTTGCACAAATTTCGGGACAAGAAGCCCAGCAAATGGAAAGGAAGGCCGGCAAACACACAATATGCCCATTTTGACAACTAAATGCTTCCTATACCACATGCGACAAATATTTCCCCCAAACTTGAGAGCAACCCGACTAGATAACTGCAGTCAAACACTCCAAACGCTAAATCTCGTAAAATTTCATCTAAATATGACGATTAACACGAAGCACTTTCTGAAACATGGTAAAACAAACCCGGAGCTAAGTCTAACACCATTTCCCCAAATTTCCCCCACATATAAGAGCTTCTCAACCCGTGAAACCAAAAGCTTGACAAATTTTCTTCTCCATCAATAAAAATTGCACTAAACTTAAGCAAAAATTTAACACGATTCTTCATATGCACAAATTTGTCCTTAATTCAACAAACAAACAAAGGCGTCCCTGTATATACTTATTTCTTCTACATACAAGAGTAGTGCTGAACTCACCAATATTTGTAGCAGTAAAGTCTTCAAATATCAGGGACTCTTCAAACTTCCAAGAGAAACACGAGATTTTCACTCAGAGTGAGAAAAGCCCTGCAATTTTTAGGCATATAAGTGCTGTGGGGAATGATTTTAGTGCTTAACGCAAGAAAACGAGGACAGATATTAATGTGTTTTGTGAAATTTTGAAGACGTCTAGGTAACGGTCTGAAATTTGTAATGTTTTTAACCGTTGAGGACTTCGCCGACTCCAACGTCTCAATTGTTGGAAATTTGGAATTCACGTTTTGCTTTCGAAATCGTGCGTTGATGTTCATTTTCTTGTGTGGGCCTCAAATTGAGGATTTAATTTTATATTATTTATTTATGCTTACGACACCACCTGGCATTTATGTTTAAATTATTCGGTATCTACTATGTTTATGGACACGTGTTTTGATGTAAGGTAGGATAATTTTAGTTCAAAATATTGATATTAAAAATTTGTTGGGTCAACGAGATTCAAAATTATATTATATTAAAAAAAAAAATGATAAAGGTAATTTTAACTTGTTAAAATAGATTCAAAATTTGGTGGTCAATCAGATTCAAAATTAAATCACATTAAAAAAGGTAAGAACATAATATTTCTTTACATCAATTCAACAAAAAAATATGAACACAATCAAAGTATACATAAATTTTAAGAGGAAAAAATCTACGAAGAAGTGAAAAGAGTAGCTAAAGGCCAAAAACTTATTTTATAGTCTATGTTTGGTTACAATAAGATAGACAAAAAAAATATAAAAAAGATGGAGAAAGGATAAGATTTTACTAACAATAATGTTTCTAAATCATAAGAAGTAATAAAACAAAATAGATAAATATTTTTTTGACATAATTTAAAACTCTTAACTTCAAAGTTATTTTTTATAATTATTAAATTAAAAAACTAATATGGAGATCTTAATCCTTGTTAAATTTAAAAGTCATATGATCATAATCACATCAACATCTTATTGTCCAACAAGTGTGACTAAGTGAAGCAAGGTAAAGCAATTATGGCAAGGATGACATTTGTTTAAATTTCATCTTAAAACCAATGGACATGCTTACCATAAGTATTTGATCCAATTTGTAATATTTTTTTTTAAGGATGTGATGTACATACATGAAAACTAAATCCCATATAGCTCTCTCTAATGGTTAAAAGGTCTACTAAACAACCATCATTGACCAACTAAAAATAAATAAATGAATACAACTAGCATGAGATCGAGTCTTCACTAGCAATCATAAACATTTTACCATATGTAGAGGTTGTCTACTAATTACAAATAGTGAATCATTTAATTGTTGTTTGATTAAAATATTAAAAAAGTTATTCCCTAATCACATAGTGGATAAAGTTCTTTCTTGGAGAATCCCTTAAATATTAATTTTATTTAAAAAATTATTTTAAATTCACATTTATGGGTAATTGATATCAGGGGTTGAGAGATTGAAAAATTCTTGTGGCTTCTCAACCATTGAATAGTCACTTGCTTTCTTGTCCCATCCTCCCAACTTACACACCTCAAAATCAATTAGTTAATTTAAGCTAATAAAAATAGAAAAAAATATTTCGCTTTTTTTAATAGAAACAATAAGATTATATAGGTGTTGGCATCTCTATTTTTAAAAGCGGATTACTCAACAATATAAGTAAGCATACATCTAAAACAAAACTCATTCCTCAACTAAGCAATCATGTGCAAGGGGATCTTGTCTATTAAAGTTACTCAAATGTCAAACTTGGCCCAAACACGTCTTGAGTGTTTGAGCCTTGGTAGCACAAATCCATATCCGTTAGAAGCTCGTATTTGTCTGGAGCCTGTATTTGTTAGAAGCCCTCGTGGTTCTAAGTAGGGTTTTCTCGACTTTTGCACTATAATTTAAAACCCCAGCCAAAATGTCTTCATCACTATTTTCTTTCAAACAAAAAAACGTGTTGAATTTTCAAATACTGATACACATACAGATTGGTACTGCCACGATGTATTTTTATTAGTTTTATATATAATAATTTATATATTAAAAATAACATGCAATATTATAATGAAAATCATATTGCCGGCAACGCATTTATTTCTGAGTGGTTTTGCCAGTTTAGAGGCCACCCGTAATTTACTTGAGCCGCCGGTACATTGCCACTTTTTTATCACATATCGCCATCTACCAGGTCGATGGAAGCATCGTGTTTGAACCGCCGATGTTACTAAAGAAGGTTGGAAAACATGATAACCACCGCTATCTGGAAAATGCCTATGAAGGAGACGCTAGAACGTAGGAAGAAAACTTGGATGAAACAAAACCACAAGTGGATGAACAAGTGGGACATCAATTTGCATGAGTGTCCTAGCACCAATAGTGAAATAAAAAGCTATGTGATTGAAAAATTCAGAACTGCCATGTGGACAAACCAGATTGGGCGAAAAAAAACATACTACATCAAAGAGTTTAACCCGACAAAGGATCATGGTGAAAAAACTTATTTAGGTGCAGATATTAAAGGGAAAGCGAGGTTGTTAGTGGCACAATTGAGGACGGGATCACATCACCTTAGGTGTGAGACCGGTAGGTGGAAGATACCCAAGGAAACTTGGGAAGAAAGAACTTGTATTTTCTGCAATAAAGGGGTTGTGGAAACTGAATGGCACTTCATCATGGAATGCATTGCTTACGAGGATATCCGCACTCAGCATGAAAATAGTTTGAAAGTGGACAATATGCACCAACTATTTGAGGAAGATAAGATTAATCAGACGGCTAGCCCTCTAGTCAAACTTAACAGCAGGAGATCTGACTTGGAAAAGAGTATGAAGACAAATTAGGCCTGTTTTGTCTCGGTCCCATAGACTGCCGGCCCTAACACAAAAACTTTTCATTCATTCATTCATTATATTCTCCAATTGAACTACATCTAAAATATAAAATAATAATGATACTTTAAAATTCTAAAAACTAAAAGTAATCATTTTTAACGGTCACAATACGGAGTTGAAAATGGGCCCAGCTGCTTCATTATGTTATTTCCTCTGCATGCCCAGGTTATCCTTCCTACTCCCCTCAAATCACATCACAACAAAAATGTGCGTTAATTACACAAATTATATAGATTTCATATTAATATCCACTTAAGAACCTGCTGCAAAACGTAATCGTAAGGCGTTTTCCAAAAGCATAAAATGCCTCTGAGATATAAATCTTTGTCTCAACATCCAAAGTGCAAAATTTTTCTTACTAATCGGGTTGTCAAATACAAACATTTTGTTTCTGCCACTGGATGAGGTGAGGCTCTGTTTAAAGCCTACCCTTATTACGTCGCACAGTTCGCCACAAGCAGTAGAGATTCTGTGTATCTAATGGCATATACTCAGTGAGTATATACCATTGCAAAGAGTACCTGAGACGGTCTGATAATCATTCAACCGTGGCAACAGGTATAATGGGTGTCGCTTTGCTTGTTGTTTGGCTTGTTGTTGTTTTCATATTATTTGAATATCTGCAAATTTGTTTTATGCACTCATTATTTTAACAATGATTTGGTCTCTGATCTTTATCTTGTTCCAACAAGAGTTAACTGGTAGGTCGAATTGTCATAATTGTCAATCAGTTAATTTGTTACGAACATTTTATTTGGCCTTTTTTAAGATACATTCTTTGTTTGGGTGTGTTTTAAAACACAGATCTACAAAAATGCCTCAGATACGGTATTTAGACAAATATGACGATGATCTACTTATGAGTACAGGCCTTATTGAGGCTTTTAATGATTTTGTAGTTTCTTTAAGGGTTTAAGTGCTTGTCCATGGAAAGTTTTGAAAATCTTGATACACATATTTAGGCTATTTTTATTTATTTTTACATGTAATTTGTGTGTATGCACAAGCATATTGTGCTTTCACTTGTCACTGCAAAACTTCTCTCGAAGAATTGCTAGGTTTTCTGTTAATTTTGTGATACATTTGGAAAGATTGGTTTTATGCAGATTTTGGGTTTTTGTGTCATTCAGCTATTTGAATGTATGAATTATTGGGTTTAGGATTTGCACAACTTAAGCTGAGAATGTATTAGTTTTGGGTCTACAGTCTAAAATTTGGGTAAGTTTTTTGTACAACTCAAGTTAGATTATGGTTCAAAGGATTTTTATGTTGAAGGTGTTCCCTTTTTGAACACACATCCTTCAAAAACTAGATACAATGCTATTGCTTGTGACTTGGCCACTGCTGCAAGGCTCAACCTTCTCATTACTTTGCTAATTTTCCACAAAATTAGATTCTAGTGTGTAGTTTAATATTCACTTATTTGAATTTTTCTTTTTGAGCAAAATTAGAATCCAGTTCATAGGTTGTGCTTACTGTGCAAATTTGTAAGATGAGTTTTTTATATTCAATTGCACGGTACTTTCCATTTTCAATAAAATGTTATGCAATGGAGTTCATAAATTCATCATTTAAAGTTAAAGTCTCAAACTGCCATATTTTTCATGAAATATTTGTTGTGCTTCTAAACAAAACTTACTTAAAGTTATTAGAAAGATTTTTCTCTAGCATTGAGTAGTTTTTCAAAGCTTTTCTAGATATCTCGATTACAAAATTCTACTTTAGTTATTCAAAAGAACTTTAGAAATTAAAAACTATTTTTCCAATTACTTTAGGCACCCATGTTATCATATTTTTAATGCGAACCCAATCCATCCAATTGCTGGCCTTTAAAATTATCACCTTTAATTATTTTTGCCTGATATAGGTCGAGGGTCTGCATTTTGACGATGGAAGGCCCCAGCTGGCGACAAAATTTCTTAGAAGGTTGGCTCTGACATTTACCTGAGGGATAAAGTTTTAGTTTGTTCATAACATTGATTCACGAAGCTCAAGCACAAGATTGGTGGCAAGATATTTCATAGTTTCTTTACATAAAACGACATATTTTGGGAACAAATCTCAAAGCCTGCACTCCTATTGATCTGAGCATTAAAATTTCCACCATGCGGTAGTTGTTCAAGTGCCATAGCTAGGGACCATTTATTTTTTCAAAATGACATAGGACTTGTGCCTAGCACGAATTGTTGAGGTGCATTGTACCTAAAATTTATACACTATATTACTCAATTTAACACATTTATATTGAAATCCCTGTTTAGATACTACTTAAGCTCATCCTTTTGGTAGAGTCACAAATCTTACTTAATCAAGAAAAATAAGCCTTCTTATAGTATATTTTTTCCTAAGATGCCCTCAGACTAATGTTGCAACTATTCAAAGCATAAGATGGCCTTTTCGATTCATGTAACTATTAAGAAGGCAAATTCATTAGAAGTATAGGTTGTTGCATGCGTTGTTCTTGTAAGATGTGAAGAGTCAACTATTTATTTGGGAATTATCATTTGATAATAATTTCCAGATATACAGTATAGAAGGATTTTGTATAAAGATCTAGCCATTCATCATACCTCTTTTGTAATGCTAGTGAGGTGACGAATATTAAGGATAAATTGTGGTAATAGTGCACAGGATCTGGTTATTAAGTAAAGAACAAATGACCCTTATTATTAAAGTTAATTTGGAATAGATTTTGTGGTATTAAACTACTAATACTGCAAGACTGAAAAGGTCTAGTTTTCTCATTAATTTGCATGTTTATCCATGCAATTATGTGGGAAGAAATTTTAATGAAAGACAATGGAGCCTAATTATCTTCCTAATTAAAAGGTTTTGTTTCAGTTATGTTTCAATCCTTGTGTAAGTGAATGCATAATTGCTAAATGATCTACCATTAGATCTCATGTATTCCACAAATGTATGCAAAAAATGGACCAATTTTTTCCATAATTAACCTTCCACACCTCTTTGGCGTACCCATTGCACACCAAGGTGCAATTCCTAGTTTTATATCATATTTACATATTTGTTTAGTGTTATTTGATATAGGAGTACAAGTCTTAAGTTGAAACTTCTTCAATTTAGAGTAAAGGACTAAGAGGTGTTCATTTTCTCAAAGTTAATTCAGGCACAATCTAAGCCTCATTCCTTTAGGGTCTTGCACTAAGCAAGACTTGATCTTTGTGGGATCATTCACAACCATTCAACTTCATTAATAGATCAAAGGCCCATTGATGACAAATTTTAATTTAAAATATCATCTTGGTTGAAATGATACTTCATTGTATTAGTCAAATAAAAATATCAATCTCTATATTCAAATGCATATATATACATATTTTGAAATGTATGTGCAAACTTGATGGAGAGCACAATCGACATTGTGTCAATTTTTTAGAATTTACAAAAAAAAGTCTATGAGCATTGACATGTTACAAGTCCAACCCTTTGGGTTGGATGCCTAAGGTAAATCCAACCCTAAGGGTTGAAAATTCCCAAAACAAATAATAGTGCAAGTGCACTATAATGTGTTCGCATTTTCAAGAAGCAAAAATAGATCTCTTTTTAAATTTCCATCTCTCTCTACCTCCTTATATAGCTCACACTCTCCCTCTTCCTTAGACTATATACATGAAATAAACATTTAATTATAAGTGGCATTTACATGAAATAAACATTTAAGTACATGACATACAAGTATATGTAAATGTCACTTATACTAAGTTAAGTTATATTTCATGTATATAGTTTCAAGATGTTTGAGAATGGTTTTGGATCTTTAGGAGTTACAATGCAAATTCTAGATTTTGGAAGATCTTATAATAGTTCGGACTTAGTTAAATTTTAGTACTCAATAGGTTCTTTTCATCTTGCAATTGTCTAAAGGTAACTTTGTAACTATTCAAAAACATCATCAAATCTCTCTCTCTCCCTCTCCCTCTCCCTCTTTCTTCCTCTTTCCCTACCTCTCTCCCTCCCTCCCTCTATATCTCTCCATATCCCCTCTCTCTACCTACCTCTCGATCCCTCCCTCCCTCCTTATCTCTCTCTACCTATCTCTTTATTTCAACTTATTTTTTCTCCTATCTCTATTTGTCTCCCTTGGTGATAGAAGTTGGAGGGGAGAGTCTCCCCACACTCTCATCAAGAACTAAGATCCAAACATAACTAAAACAAAAAAACTTTGAATCAAAAAGATAATTAGATTCATTACAAACAAGGATAGAGATAGAGAGGAAAATAAAGATGGAGCTAGAGATATAGATGTGGAGGGAAATAAGGAGAGGGAGAGATAAAGAGAGAGTTAGAAGAGAGGGATAGATAGAGATGGAAGAGATAAATATATATAGAGGTAGAGATGGAGAGATGGAGAGATGGAAAGATAGAAAGATAAAGATAGAGATAGGGAGAGATATAGGGGTAAAAAAAATGGATAAAGAGATAAAGAGACAAAGATATATAAGGAAAAATATGAAGAGATAGAAATGGGTGAGAGAAATAGAGAGGAAAATAGAGATATAGATATAAAAGTCTAAGAAGAGAGAGAGGGAGAGAGATGGATGGATAGAAAAATGGAGACATATCTAGAGATAGAAAGGGAGGCATGAAGATAGAGATAAAGATTAAGATAGAGGAAGAGAGATAAATAGAGATAGAGGTAAAGGGAGATAAGGATAGATTGATAAGGAAGTAGGAATAGATATATGTGGACAGAGGATACAGAGGAGGAGGAGAGGAGGGAGGAGGAAAAGAGAGATATATATGGAAGATAAATTGATAGAGACATAAGGAAAGAGGGGGGAATATAGAGAAGGAGGAGGAGGGGGGTTTTGCAGGGGGGTGGAGGAAATGGAGGTAGATAAATGGGGAGAGGGGGGGAGATAGAAGAGGGAGTGGATAGAGGGTGGATAGGAAAGAGATAGAGATGGAGAAAGATAGAGGGAAAGGAAAGGGGGGAGAGGAAAGGAGGAAAATAAAGGAGGGGGGGGACAAAGATGGAGACAAGGAAATGGAGATAAGGAAATAGAAATAAAGAGGAGAGATATAAGGAAAAATACAGAGAGATGGAGATAAGGAAGAGAGATAGAGAGAGAAAAATAGATATATAGATATAAAGGTCTAGGAAGGAGGAGATGGATGTATAGAGAGAGGGAGAGGTATCTAGAGATAGAAACAAAGAGTGGAAGATAGAGGTAGAGATGAAGATAGAGGCAGAATGAGATAAATAGGTAGAGAAATAGAGAGAGGTAGGAGGTAGATTTGGTAATGAATCCTAGTTATCTTCCTAATTTAGACATTTTTATTTCAAGTGTTTTTGGATCTTAGTTCTTGATGAGGGGTGTGAGGGAGCTTGCCCCTCCCATTTTTTGGTCTCTTGCATAAGAATAGGTCCTCTTATTTTTAAGGAGAGGCTTCATGATGATTTTGTTAGGAAAATCAACCATGACGATCAATCCATTTCCTACATAACCCTCTAAGAGAAAATAATGCATACAAGTAGATAGATAACCAAATGCAAATATCAAAGACATATCACAAGATAGCACACGATATACCCTAGGAAAACCATCATAGAGGTAAAAACCTAGCCTCCAAAAACATCCATGCTCAATGTATTATTCAGCAATAAAACATTACAATACACTTACAAAGCCTCCAAGAACACCTTTGAAACATCAAACCCTCTACAAGCAATCCATGTGAACAAGAATGTAACCACACATCCCATGCCATACTTCAACCTTCACAAATGCTAACAAGAGATGATCTCAACCATCCAACCTTAACCTGATCAACCTTAGACAACTACCCATGTGTTTTCTTTAATAGAAACAAGCTCACACAAAACCACCAAGTGGTATTACATAAAACCATGTGACTAATACCATGAGCTTACAAAACCATTAACCCCTCATTTAATATTGGTACTATTTTTTTCCAATATTAAATATTATTCCCATGTGCAACCCCACATTAAATATTTAAACCAATGTTACATACAACACTTGAAGTGGCCCCAAGAATGCTAGACCCATGTGATGCACACGTCCCTAGATTCCCTAAGTGCACCACATAATAAATAAATATTACATTAATAATAGTATGCAAGGTGTATAAAACACCTTTTCCTAATATTGTCCCACTTGTTATATAAATCACATAAGGGGTAAACTCAAACACAAACAAGGGAACAATCCCCATAGCCACATATACCATTAAGGAATAAAAGTGCTCCATGTGCTCCATCAAGATACCTGCAACAAGAAACAAGGTGACCACCATCTCAAGCATGAATGCTAGATCATCCTGCATCATTCCAATGCACAAAGATAAGAATCCATCCAAATAGATGCCACATAATCTATCACAAAGAAGCATAAGTCTTGCCTCCAACTGATATCCCAATACACAAACACTCAATCCAAAGGTAACAAGTATGTATCAATAGTTGTCAAGATATAATCACCATAGCTAAAAATAGCACCCACAACAAATGCTAACACATTTAACTATGGACATACCTCAAAGATATACAAATCATAACAAGTGAACCTCATGCCATCAACATATACAACCCATAACATCCAATCATAAGCTCCAAGTGCCAAATCTGTCATATAATGAACACACACATTTAGGAACTCCTACTACATAATAAATGTAAAATTTGAGCATGATCAAGGCATCCAAAGATCCACCAATAGCAACACATAGAAGTGAAACTAGCGTCATGTAGTATCAAGGAACATCCACAAAGATATGCAAGTCCTACAAACCCATGTGTTGAATCCAACTCTCATCACAAGTCTCCATAGCTCTCCCAAGTTCTTAACACCCAACAAAGGAAAGAGATAAAGGAACAACCATGTCATCACCAAAGAACAATGAATAACACATAACCACAAACCCAGTGATCACCATATCTCCACACAAGATCCCAAATCAAAATCCATATGTGAATACAAACATCTAGGGAAGAAGTCAAATGTAATCACTTTAAGAGGCAGAACATACAAATCAAAACCTATAGCATATCCTTCCTTCTACACGCACTCTAAATGCTAAGATGTGACAAGTATGGTCTCCATAAAACCCCAAAGATAATAGCACTATCCACATCTAACCATAACCAAGATGTATGCATCTCAAACCAAAGGAATATCAAACCATGTATTCATTCCCAATTAAGGAAATAATCCCAATAACATCTCCTAAACTCAACATCAATGAATAATCTCACAATGCATAAGGAGATAAACATGCCAACATCCCTCAAATGAATCCTCCAAAACCAACAAACTATAGCTTAGAATCCATATGCATGAGAAGATAAAGCATAAAACATAATCCATCTAAAAATAATGGGCAATACCTCTCAAATGATAAACCATTGAGTAGACCAAGAGTGGGGAATGAGAATGCTCCTCCAAGATATCCAAGTCATCATGACTCATCAAAGAACAATCTCCTCATAGGTCCAGGTTGAACTCACATCCAACCAAGGTGTAGGCTCCTCAGACTTCCAACTGAAACCTCATCAATGAGTAACCATCTCAACACGTGTCTCTAATCACAAAAATATCTCTTAGCCTCACCTATGTCTCCAAGTATCCATCAGTGCCTGTAACCGATCAATCCATGCCAAACTCCAAATGCAACATAGCACCATCATGAATCTCTCAATAAAACGATCAATGTACCCAATACCAAGAGAACCAATAAAGATCAAAATCAAAGTCCCAACAATTGAATCAGGAATTCACCATGACATCATGATCTCACATCTCCTCAAAATAAGATCATATGCTCCAATGAACATATCATGTACCTGTATCATGCCAACACTCTAGCACATGATCAAGAGTACATCATGGCATAATACATAACCATCCTATCAAACAAGGATCATATGTCAAATGAAAAATTATGACACCTCAACCAAAGACTAAAGAGTCATCCATGGCTAACCAAGATGTCAACATCTCCAAATCACATGAAGATCAACCACCACCCAATAGTGAATACACATCATCAACACAAGTCTCTTAATCGAACTTGATATTGAGATCTCCATGGAATCATAACAACCATCCTCTAAATGAAAATTATTCATGGCCCCAACACAATCAAATAACTCAACACTAAGATCCCAAAGGGAAGAGTACAAACCACAATCTCCAAACCAAGAAGATACATCACCACCTCATCAGTAAAACATCTTTGATGCAAGAGCATCTAGCAGTGTAGGTCAATCTTACATCACCAAAAAAATTGTGTTTCCTTATTTTCTTTAGTTTTTTTAAGTCCCATGATGACACTTAAGGGGTGTAAGACAATCATAAGTCAAAAATAGAAAAAAATGGTCACTTTAGTTGGTCTAAATGGCTCATATGGATTCTAAAAAATTTACCCTCCCAAGGAGCAAAAATCAAAACATTTTTTATCAAAGGAAGAATCACCCCTCAACACCCTCTACATGGTAAAATGGGAGGGATATTAAAAAAATTTCCAAGAAAAATCTTTTACAATGTAGCTTCAATTTTAAATATGAAGACTCTTTAGGAGGCCCCTAAAACAAATTTCTTTGAAAAGTTGGACGAACCTGACCTATGGTGGTTTATGAGTTGTAGATCTCTTTGAGAGCTTTCCAATGATATGCAATAATAGTGAATTAGACATTCGGATCAAAAGTTATGGCCCCGTGAAGTTACTCCTCTAAAAAGTGAATTTCATCAAAAATTCCTCCTAGGCAAGAAATCAATCGATAGGACTTTTGGCACCAAAATAAAAGGGAAAGTTAAACTTTCAAGAACATTCTAGGGTGGTTATTAGGGTAAAAAAAAAAGGGTTAGGTGGGGGTTGTAGAAGGTGGCTCCATTAGTGTAGATTGTGGCTTTGAATATTTTATTTTTTTTGAGAGTTGATTTTGGTGTAATGAATCAAGCCCATGAGGTTGTAGCATGTAAGTTTTTAATCTATACCTCATTTTCCTGAAAAATGATTGAAAGTGAGTTTTTCTTTCTATCTCACATCTTCCATGTTGGTATCTATTTTGTGATTTGTGTGGGTTTTAGCAGTTGTGGCCCTCATCAATCTTAAACCAATATGATACCACCAAGCCATCACTGTCAACAACTCCCACTGAAGTATGTAACCAAGCTATCATGACATAGTGATAAACCATCATGCTACAAGTCTCAATCACTAACTAATCAGGTACTCTAACAATCCATCCTCTCATCCCAAAGATACATACCAATACACAAATGACCACAAACAAGGTCAACATATTGAATCTGCATCAACACTAAAAATACCTATTGATATAGAAAGTCCACAACTGAGTCATCTCACTGCAACTAAATGGGTGGCCAACCCACACAACTGCATAACTCAAAGATCCCAAACAATGAAGCATGCAAACTCAACATCACACTAGTAACCTATAAACCAAGATATCAAAGAAAATAATCATGTAGACAACAAGACTCAAACACCAAATCAATCTTAGATCTAATTCTCCAAACATGTCCACTATAAATGAGTAACCATAGTCAAGGAACCAAACAAGCATCTAGGAGATAAGAACAACCTTCTAACACCAAACCATATCATCTCCAAACAACCACATACATGACCATGTCATGCCAATGCATAAATGTACTTGCATATCCATGACACAATAATCATCACCAACACTATACCTACCCTCAACTATCACCCACGACTTCAAGTCTCAAACCATGTCAACCCATATCCTCAAAATTGAAGACAACCTATGTACTTGTCACTATCAAAATCTAACTCTGAAAAATACCTGTAAAACTATACTAGGAAGCATCAAACTAATAATTAGTTGTAACATCATAAATATCATATGAGAACATGTACTTCCTCAAGTTTTCACCTCTTGACTCGTCTAGATGCTCACACAATCACACCTTGAATCTTAGGCACCTACAAGTGATCAAACAAGTATAAACCTTTCTCTGCATCACAAACTGAACATATGACCAATCCATTGTGTAGTACACTGTACATGCTCTCCAAAGCCTATTTGACTATTTGAAATTGAAATTTGATTCTAAATGCAAAAATTATGCTCAAAACCATGAAACTAGAAACATCTAGATTTCAAGCCCCAAAAATTGATCAAAGAAGCAAAATTAGGGAACCAAACTTGTACCTCTACGTAGCTTTCAAAGAGAGCTTTCCATCGATTATTGGAGGTCAAAAATCTAGCAACCTGGGTGAAAGTTATGCCCGTTTGAAAATAAGTTGTCCAATATACCTTATGGAATAGATAGAGGTGGTGCTCAAGCGGAGCCACCAGTGGTGTTCGAGCAACACTGGTAGCGGTGGACTCGAAATTGGTTTTAAATTTATTTTAATTTTTATAAGTTTGAATTTTGGTAGATTTTAAATTTTTCAACAAGCGGTTAAATATTTTATAGTGTTGGTTGGGCGCTCAGCACGGCTCCCCACGAGATTGTGCAGGTGGACTATCACTATCAATACTTGTTTTCGATGACGATACTCAACAATGCATGCCAAGGCAGAGGGTTTTGTGAACCCCCCAAAAGTCTTTTTTATTTTTTTATTTTTTTCAATAATATTTTCATCAGAGGTCTTAATTTTTTTTAATATTTTATTCTATAGACTATGAATTTGGACAGTCACAGCCATACAAACTTTCTTTTTGCATTTTCTCACAATGGCTATAATAGGGAAGATTTTATATCATTTTTCATTTCTTGGCCATCTTAGATCCAATGGTGAGGTCCATTTTGTCTCAAGAGGTCATCAAAAAAAATTCCTTTACAAAACCCTCATATGAAATCATAAACCAAGAAACCCTTTGACCCAAATTTCGCAAGCCTTGAATTTGCAATAAACCAAACAAATCTACAAACCCCAAAAGCTCAAAACTATAAAATAACACTTGTAAAACATGTGTACATACCTTGAAATGTCTGCTAAAAACCCACAACCACAAATATGGCTTTGATACCAAATGTTAGGAAAATCAACCATGATGATCAATCCATTACCTACATAACCCTCTAAGAGAAAAGCATGCATACAAGTTTATAGATAACCAAATGCAAAGATCAAAGACATATCACAAGATATACCTTGAAAAATCCTCATAGAGGGAAAACCTAGCTCTAAAAGCATCCATGATCAATGTATTATTCAACAATAAAACAATACAATACACTTACAAAGTCTCCTTGAATACTTTTGAAACATCAAGCCCTCTACAAGAAATCCATGTAAAAAAAAATGTAACCACACATCCCATCCCATGCTTCAACCTTCACAATGTGAAAATAAAGAATTAACTAAGTCTTGTACCTAGTTAATTCTTTACTAGGGCCTTACGAGACTTATTCACATGTTAAGTTTACTTAGGATATAAACTTTCTTTTAGAAGTCTTAGTTGTCTTATCTAGATTTCACATTATCCTAGGTAGTTATGAGTTAGTTGTCTCATATGATAGGATTAAGCACTTGTCATGATC
>VDFB02134460.1:0-57053 GCA_007258455.2 Sequoia sempervirens | reverse complement strand
AGTATTCAAGAAGAAATGCAATGTCGGTGTTATGGAAAAAAGTTATTCTCAAGTTAAAGGAATTGTAGATTAGGGAAAAATCAAGGTTAAGATTATAAAACATCAAAACTAAAACCCTAAATCCCTAAACAAACAATGAAGCACAATCCAACATAGAAACATAATCATAGAGCAATATTACCTATGCCATGGTTGATTCACCTCTATTTTCCTTCTCCATTTTTCTTAATATGCTTGATTGCCCTTAGATTTTGAGTATGCAATAATATCCTAATGACAATGATAGAAAAATATTGAAGAGTGTATTTGTCTCCTTGAACAACATGTACCTCAGCATAAACTAGCTAGGTTGAAATGAAAATGATAGGCCTGTTTTATAGAAAGTCAAACTTGGATGAAGAGCTAGGATTAAAAGCCAATATGACATAAAAATCAATGGCGAATATTGAAAGATGTATGAGATAGGGTAGGGGCTAAATTAGGGCAAAGATTGGACTAGGTTAAGGATGGATGATTGGGATTAAATTATAAAATAATTTAATCAAGGGTGGAAAGTAAATAAGATGTGAAGAGATAAGATTGACACCGATAAAGAGAAAAGCATGGAAGAAGAGGTTGTTGGAGAAAACTAAATAATTCTAAAATTATTTAATTTGGGAGGGAAAGTGAATAATTAAATAATGGAAACATTATTTAATAGAAGAAGAGGGAAAGTTCAATTTTCAATTAAACAATGATTTAATTCAAAAGTGGGAGAAAAAAGACAAATTAGTAAGTCACTAAATAAATAATTTCTATTTAATTTATGGAAGAAAAGACTAATGAGTAATTAAATAATTGAAATAATTATTTAATTATAGTAGAAAGTGGTAATGATAATTAAATAAATAAAATTTATTTAATTAAGGAGGAAAGGGGACATTAGTGACATAATTAAATAAATTTAATTTGTTTAATTAATCAAAAGAAGAAACAAAAGAGAAGAAATGAATTAATTAAATAATTAGAATCATTTAATTAATAGAAGAAATTTGACTTTAGACAATAATCAAATAATTTAAATTATTTAATTATTAGTGAAGAAGAGTAGTTGACGTAGAAATATAGTTTTCGCAGGCAAAGGACAATTTTTAGTGTCTACATTTTGACCTTCTTTGATGCAATGTAGTTTATTGCACATTGTGTCAAACAAATTTGGTTCAAAAATTATGCCCTAGTGTAAACGGGATGGGCATATGCCCCCTCAGAAATTTTTTACAAAATTGAAAAAAAATTGAAAATTATTCTGATAATCTCATTTGACAATAGATAATGCGTTTATGACAAAAGGATCAGCTTCTAGGACCTTCGAAATGATTAAATTAGGTTTTAGGGCCCTCAAACAAGTGCTACCAGTAAAAACCCTAACCCTAACCCTAAAATGGAGGGGGTATAAATAAGAATTGAGTGGTAAATTGGATCATTTGTGCATTTTCAACTTTAGTGAATAGAGAGCTTTGGAGAGACCTTGCTACCAAAATGTCACTGGTTCCACACGATACTCATCACAGATTTCGAGTTCAAAACTTTCGACAGCCAAAGGGCTCTGAGGACCTGGTAAGTACTTTGTACCCACTTTGTGATTTTTTTGATTTTGCATTAATTTAGGGTTCTAAATGTGAGCAAGCAAATGTGATGAACATAGTTTTCCGCAACTGCTATCACAAGCAATCCATGTGAGGATGGTTCCCCACAACTGCATGGTGCACCACAAGTGTAGGTTAGGTTTTTAGCGAATGTGGTGTGGCACAACTATGAAGTGCATCACATTTGCTTCCTACACCGCATCTATGGTCAAGAATTCCACATTTGCCAAAGTGAGCCACATTTGCATGATGGAATGTTGCATGTGAAAATGGGTGATGTATGTGTTGAGGGGTTAACTACAAATGACCCAAGCAATGCATATGCTGAGGCATGCGACAAAAGTGTAGTTGTGCAACGCTTATGCAAAAAGTGTGATGCATTTGTCTTGTGAGATGCATGTGATTAGGAATGCAATGCAATTGACTAATTTAGGTTTTTCCCTAGTTTAGGATAAAAAAATTGCAATTGAGGTCCAATAGGTTTGACTAGGGTTTTTGATTGACACAATGCTTTGTACTTGTGACCACAAGTGACATTTTCCCCGATTTACACTAGGGAGGGTCAACTATCCATATTCAAGTTGGGGGACCAATTATCTAACACTAAGAAGCATTAGCTCATTCACCTAGGCTTATATTATGTGAACTACATGCCCACCATCAGGGTAAACAAGGCACTACTCACTGCACTTGCTGAGTGATAGCATTCCAAGACGAGCTCATTCTATTTCCCAATTGGAAAGGCAATAGTGACACTCAAGGATGTCTATTAGATCCTGAGACATCCTATCCATAGAGAGTGGGTGAGATATGATCCAGAGCATGGGTATCAAGCCATTAAGGACCAGTATGAGCATAAGGACATCGTAGAGTTAGGCATTGAAGAGTATAAGATCAGATGGGAGTGTTTGGCAGAGAGGTATGAATGATGGTACTACATATTGTGTACACTCATCACTGGGATCATCATTCCAGAACACTAAGGGCATGGGTTTCTGGTTGAATGGGTTGAGGTGCTTGTGGGCATGATGGATAGGGAGACAATTTATGCATGGAGTTCCTATTTATTAGCCATTTTATACTTTCAATTGCATGAAATCATCTATTGTGGAGGTCAATCGATCAATTGCGGCACAACACTATTGATGGTATGGTTAGGGATCACATTGTCATGTGTCATCCACCAATGGGAAGACAATTAGGGGATGGGATGCTTTATTTCCACTTATACAATGGGACAATTATGCAAACCCATGTTGGAGATGTGGGATATTGGCGTCATGCCATTGACTTTCTTGCTTGTTTCATATGGAGGCCTTATAGAGATTACCGACAGTGGGTGGATGAGGATGAGCACTTGACATGTTGCCAACAGTCTAGATTCTCGATTGGATAGATAATCTAGTCATAGTACATCATTGATATGTACCTAATAGAGTGGGTGCAGAGATAGTTTGGGGAGACTCGGGGCATGCCTATAGGGACAAAAAAGTTTAAACGGTCCCCACACGAGGTACAACCATGGGGTTAGATGATACTAGTGGTTGTGGCGAAGCAAGGAAGAGACATGTTGCAGCCTTTGCAGTGGGGTTTGAGGGATGGAGATGTATATGTGGGCACCATTCCCAATTATGATGCTTGGTGGGCCACTCATAGGCCTAACCCATTGATATATTTGGATTAGTCGATGCTAGTAGAGCGTCGAGGTAGGGGCCCACAAGGTTGATATAAAGGATGTAGATAGAGGGGTATGGTGGACGAGGAGATGGAGGGAGGGGGGATGATGGTGGGGATTGACGAGAAGGTAGAGGAGGTCAAGCACATCAAAGGAGAGTGAGGGGAAAAAGAGCGGTGAGACGTCTATCAATGATTAGAGAGGAGGAGCATGAGGAGAGAGAGGAGGAGTAGTAGGATGAGGTACCTCTTCCAAATGTTGGAAAACAAGAGGCGGTTATGTGGGAGGTCGAGAATGAGATGGAGGAGGAGCAGTAGGAGAAGGGGTGATAGGAGGAGGAGATGGGAGAGGCAGAGTGGGTCCTCTAAGAGGATTGTTATGGGTGAGGAGCATGGAGAGGGGCTAGAGGATGTACCTGTAAGGGATGGAGATGGATATGTAGATTAGAGAATAGCAGATTTACAAGTGTGGCTAGATGTTGCAAATGCTAGGATACAAGCCCTAGAGGAAAAGGTGGGAGCATTGCGGACAAAGAGGGATGCAACAGTCATTGGTCAGTAGTGGGAAAATCAGTAGATTAGTGATGCCTAGATTTCATGGCTACCCTCAATGGGTTGACTGTAGACATGGCTTGGGAGCTCTAAAGATTTGGTAGGGGGAGTAGTATTATCAAGATCTATATGAGGCAATTGTACCACTTGGGTGGAGGGAACCAAGCCTTACAGAGGTTATGAGCAGGTCCCAGAGCTGGTCACATAATAGTGAGGGTGTTTTTGGGACAAGATGGTCTTCGCCTTATGAGTAGCCTCCATCAAAGCACAAGTCATTAGGGTCTACATGGTGAGAGGAAAGGTAGGATCGTAATCCATCACCATGGCCATCACCCTTAGGGGATTAGGGTAGCTCTAGCTAGAGAAAATTTTGACATTATATTTGGACACTTACATTTTTGACCTTCAAGTCTACGAGCTCCATTTCAAGGGACATCATGATTTTGTACTATGAATTTTTTTTGAGATATATATGTGATGCATCTTTTTGGTGGTGACCATATATGATATGTGTTCCTATGTTATGCATTTATGATGTCATGAGATGGATTATTATGATGTATGATGTTTATGCATTTTATATGATTATGAGATGATTCCATGTGTTGATGCATTTATGGATGACTAATGGATGTTGTATGTTTATTTATGATTCCTAGATGTTAGATGGATGCATTATGTTATGATGTTATGGACATACTATGACTATGATGTGAGGATTATAAATGTCATATATATGCCCTATAATGTGTGCTTAATGGATTATGGATGAAAATTGACATGATATGAGATGCATTGCTTATGTATATGCCATATGATGTTTATTGAGGGTTATGAATGCAATGTTATGTATGATTTTCTTTCTATATGATGTAAATTCCATGTATATGCAATGTGATGTATGATAATGGATTATGATTATGAATGATGTGGATGTGATGATATGATGACTATAATGCATTATGCAATGTATGATTACCTATGGATATGCATATGCAATGGTTATGTTGGATGTTTATGCAATGATATGTATTACATTACAATGCCAAATGGATGTGGGATGACATGAGAGGATTATGATGTTGGATGCCTATGTGAAATGCATAAATACTATCTATATTTTTGCATTTTCTAATACAATTTGGATGAGTAATATGCATGTATGATGATTCTTATGTTTCTCTAATGTGATTATGTATGTAGGATATTTTTGTGTGTCATAGGATTCCATCATGATAGGACCAGAAGAAATTTTAGCATGGAGCTAGTGAAGACAATAAGAGATTATTATTTTTCTATGCAAGGATTTGCACTTAATCATCATTGGGCAGAAAAATATAACAAATGTACAATAAAAACCACAGTATGAAATAGATCAAGGTGTGCAAAGTTATCCACTTGCAAAAATAGATAGTCATCAAACAAGGAATTACCTAACTCATAATAGGAGAAAAGTTGCCTAGTCTTTTTGCCAAGACAAGTCACAAATAGAAATAAAACAAAAGATGAGTCATGAGACATCATCACTCCTCTAAATCCTTCATGGTACATCCCCAAGGTAGCTAGTAACATGACCCAAAAGACAAATAAAAAAGATAAGAAAAATTAGACCAACAAAGTCAATATCCATTTAGATCATTTGTCATCAATTGTTTGCTAATGTTTGATTGACTAATTGATTGACGGGTTGATTGCTTGACAATGCCTGGTTTCAAGAGAGGAAACATGTCATAAGATGACGAGTCTAGTTTCGATCATGTAACTCCTGTATAATGAAAATGATAGAGTTAACAATATCTAGGTTCAAGGACACATCCTGTATAAGACAAATTTTTGACAAATTTATTGTTTTAAGGTTGATTTGATGTTTGACTGAATAGGAAATTGATTTATTTGACTTGAAAACTAGTTGGATAGTTAGTCTATTGATTCATGTTTTTGGTTGAGGTTTAGATGGTTTTCTGTGTCTAAAAGTGTGATTTATTTTGATTGAAAACCCTAAAGGATGGACTTAAGGCCACGGGGGCTCATCGACAAATGCCCTTGCCTATGTAAAAATGCGTAGAGACCTCATATTTTGGAAAGACTTGAATTTGTTTTATTTAATATGGATTGGTTTAGGATTAATTTTATTTGGCAAACCCTAAAGGACTAACCTAGTGCCTTGGGGGCTTATCGACTGATGCCCTTTCCTATGTTATACACGTAGAGACAATATAGTTTGAATAGACTTTGACTAAAATGACTAACTCTGACTATGTTTTTGGAATGTTTGAAGGTTTTTTGGATTTTTTTGGATTTTGACATGTTTTGATTTTTTTGAAATTTTCATAGTTTTTTTACTTTTTTAGATTTTTGATATAATGACCTCCAATATCAAGTGTAGGATCCAACAAAGACATAGGTTAAGTACTTTCCCCCAGTCGGGTATAGGACCAATTTATTAGGGATGACATGGGATAAGCTTTATTGCAAGTGGATATGGAAGATGAAAAGATGCAAAATGTCAACCATTCCAGGCTATGGGAAGGACAAAAAATCATTATTATGGATGACATGAGAAAGAGTGAAGGACAAATTTATTATGAAAAAAGGGTGAAAAACCAAATAGAATGATGGTAGATGATGGAGTGAAGATCGACTACAAATGGTGCCTGTTTTCCAGGTTTTCACCATGGTACTTATCCAAAGCACCACCGAAGTGGTTTTCACTATTGGATGAAGTATTTCTCTTTACTATTTTATTTGATTTGTTTTTGGTGTCACCAAGATACCTGTTTTCTAGGTTTTCATCAAAGTGACAATTTTTTTTTATTTTTGTATTTTTTTAGGTTTTTGATATGGCTCTCTAAGGCTAGGTGTAGAATTTGTGCAAGTGCAAACTATTGATAGGATCTAACAATGGTTCACCTTCAAGAGTTGAAATTTGATAAGATCATGATCTATAGACTATTGTGATGATGTAAGTACCCAACCAATTTGGTTCAAACTTGCTTGGCTTCTCACATTCTACTTGATTCTTAGGATTTTCCATTAAAACGAGGTCACCAATGTCAAAGTGTTAGACCAAAACCTTCTTGTTGTAGCTATGACGAAGATGGTTTTGATAGGCTTGCAAATGGACCAATGCATTTTGTCTTCATTCATCTAATAGTTCCAACTCACGCAAACTAGATACATGATATTCTTCGTCATCAATGAGCCCTTGCATCGATACCCTTAGGGAATGTAACTCGACCTTGATAGGTAGGATGGCCTCAAAACCAAAGACTAAGTAATATGGTGTGGCACCTATGGGAGTGTGGATACTAGTGCAGTATGCACATAAGGTGGGATTAAGTTGAAGGTGCTAGTAACAACCAACATCATTGGTAGCCTTTTTAAGTATTTTGATGATGGTTTTATTAGATGCCTTAGCTTGGTTGTTACCTTTTGGGTAGTATGAAGTAGAGAAGTGATGTTGGATATGAAATTTTTCACAAAGTTGGCAGACATCTTGGTTCTTAAAAGGATGATTGTTGTCAATGATAATGGACTGAGGGACACCATACCGACAATTGATGTAATTGAGAATGAATTTTGATATTTGTTTTCCAGTGATGTATGTCATGGGAATAACCTCCATCCATTTAGTGAAGTAATTGGTCATGGTGATAATGAACTTATGGCCATTGGATGAAGTCAGATGGAAATTACATATGAGGTCGAATCCCAGGAAAAGGGCCATGGTGATGTGATCGGTTGTAGCTCCTGAGTTGGTGCATGTATTGGGTCTCGATGAATCTAACACCATTGAAATTTCTTGACAAAATGATATGAATCACATTCCATCATGGACCAATAGTATCCTACATGCATGATCTTTTTGGATAGAGTTGGACCACTAGAATGGGCTCCACATATACCTTTGTTTACTTCTCACAAGGTCATTTTTGCTTCATTGGTATCAATACATTTAGGAGGGTGTTGTAAAGGCTTCATCGATATAAGGTTTCATCAATGATGGCATATCTAGAGGATATACAACTAAAGGTCTTATGTTGATTGATAGATAGGTTAGGGGAAATGATGTGGTCATGTAGGTAGTCATAAACATTTGGTACCAAGGGGAGTTAGGACCAACAAGTTCACACACCATCTCAGACTTAGGAATGTTGAAGGCAGGGATCAATAGCTACTCTACCAAGAACTCGTATTGTGGCACATAATCTAAAATATCCAAGAGAGAACCAATTGTTGCAATAGCATCTGCTGCCTTGTTTTGAATGCGAGGAACCTGCCAAAAGATGATGTTGTCAAAGTAATGCTTGAAACTTTGAACCATTCGCTTATAGGGATTGATATTTTCATTCTTATTTTTGTAGTCATCATTAACTTGTTGCATTACCAATTGTGAGTTTCCATATACTCGAAGGCTTTTTATTTTCCATTTGATGGCCATGCAAATTCCTATGAGAAGAGCCTCATATTCTATGATATTTTTGGTAGAAGTAAAAGCGATTCTAAATGATTTAGGTATGGTATCTCCTTGAAGGGTAATAAACAATATGCCTTCTCTTGAACTATGGTTTGTGTGGGATCTGTCAAAGTATAATTTCCATATCGCTGAAGTTTCTAATGTGAATGTAGACTCATCAAGAAAATTTGAAACCAATGGATGATCTACTTTTGTAGTTGCATCTACAAGTTGGTCGGCTATGACTTGTCCTTTTATTGCTTTTTTTTCAACATGCTAGATGTCATATTCACTTGGTATCATAACCCATTTGGCCAACCATCTTTTCAAGGCTGCTTTGCTAAGAAGATATTTCAATGAATCTATTTTGGCAACAAGTTTTGTTTGATGGTTCAGCATGTAGTGCCTAAGTCTTTGAGTAGCAAAACCTATGGTAAGGTATGCATGTTCAATAGGACTATAGTTAAGTTAATATCCCACCAAGGTATGACTAATATAATATATTTCTCTTTCTCTACTTTCATCTTGTTGTGTAAGTATTGCCCCCAATGTTGATGTGGTTGTTGATGTGTAGAGTATAAGATGACTCCCATCAACAGGTGGCATTAAGACTGGTGGTGTTAACAAGTAATCCTTAATCTATTGAAAAGATTCTTGACACTTGTCTGTCCATATGAATGGTACTCCTTTTCTCAGCAAGTGCTAGAATGGTTGAAATTTTTATGCTAATTGTTCAATGAGCCAACGAATGTATTGGAATCTTCCTTGTAATGTCCATATATGACTTATATTTGTAGGTGGTGGCATGTCTAAGATAGCTTTAACTTTAGTAGGATCGACTTCAATGCCTCTTCTAGAAATAATGTAGCCTAGGATTTTTCCCGATGTTACCTCAAATACACATTTCTTTGGATCTAGTCATACATTATATTATTCTAGCCTCTTAATTTGTTTTCCAATATTTGTAGATGATCACCTCTTGTTAATGATTTGGCTAGAAATTCATCCACATAATCTTCCATAAGAGTGTGCATGAGGTCATGGAAGGCCATGGTCATGGTGCATTGGTATGTAGCCCCAACATTCTTCAATCCAAAAGGCATGACACTCCAATAATATGTTCCCCACAAGCATGTAAAGGCTTTCTTGTGTTGGTTTTCAGGATATATCTTGATTTGATTGTATCCTAAGAAACCATCCATAAGGGATAGCATCTTGTAGCTAATGTTAAGTCCACAATAATGTCAATATTTGGTAGGCAGAAGCCATCTTTTGGACATGCCTTGTTCAAGTATCAGAAATCAATGTATATGTGGATTCCTCCTATGGGATTTGTCACTTGTACTAGATTATAAATCCACTCGGCATAATCAATAGGTCGAATGAAGCCCACATTTAGTAATTTCTTCAACTCAACCTTGAACAATAGGGCAATTTGTGGATGCATTTTTCTAAGCTTCTACTTGACTAGTTTGGCATCAGAAAATAATGGAAAATGATGTAGAACCAACTTGGGGTCTAGACCAGGCATGTCGACATAAGAACAAGTAAATTTGATTTTTCATTCTATGAATAAGGCACAAAACTCGGGTTGTTCTGATTCTATCAATGATGTTGCAAAGTGGCTATCTTAGGATTTTCATCCATGCATGTATTGACTTTCATGGTCTTTTCCACTAACATGGATGATTTCTCTTGGTTTATGGGAAGTAAGCCCAACCCTCCATCCTTGGGTGCCTCAAAGACGTTTTCACCCTTGGATGCGTCCTTTCTTTTTACTTTTTCATGGTCTAGAAGTGACTTACAGTTTTCACCTAGAGACCTTTCTTTTTTGTTTTGTCATTTTCACTTTTGTGACTAGAGGGGTGGACAGGCTCCCCAAAATAGGCCATTTTATCCAAGTCTATGGTAAATATAGTTTTATGATCTCTTCTAGGAATTCCTTCGTGTAATCCCATAAACTTGGTGATTGCAAGTCATCGTTTTCAAATACATCTAGGATGGGTAGTCCTTGTTGGTCCCAGTCTATCAATTGTGGGTACACTAAGGGCATGCCATCATCGGTATTGTCAAGGTTCAATGAATGGGAAGATAAGTTAAAGACAAATTTGTTTTCAAGATCCCAAAAGCAATCAATCCAAGCATTGCCTTTGTTCGAGGGGTTGGACAGGTCAACAACTGTGAACATCTCGGCTATGTCATAGTCATTGGATGTGTAAGATTCCCACTCCCATTCATTGGAGTTGATCTCGATATAGTCTCTGGATGTCTTGGATGCCTTGGATGTCTCAAAATCCTTTGAAGCACTCACTTCCTCACTCAAAAGAACCTTAGTACCAGGAGCACTAATCCTTATTGGTTTGAACCCTAGCCCTAAGCCCTTTGGTCACTTAGACACTAGCAAAGGTTTTTTCATCCCATTTTTTTCAAGTCAAGTCCGCTGTGTCCATCATAACCTTTTCTCTTCATGATTTCAAATCCTTTTCCATACTGTTCAGTTGGTATTTGTTTGGGTTTGATTTCTTCTTATTTTTCCTTGTATAACCATGTTGAGACATATTCTTCATTGATGGATTCCTTGCTTAGTTCCCCCCACTTTGTGAAGGTAGTAGGAGATACATGAATAGTGACTTTAGGTTCTTTTTTAATTGCTGACATTTTTCCATAGGTCTTTAGTGATGCAGGTAATTGACTAACACAATAGGAGGTCTTCATATGATATTCACCACACCCCTTATCTTGGACCTAGATCTTAGGATTAGAAGATGGATTTTTCGAGGTGGATGCTTTGTTTAATGTGGAAGGGTCGACATAATGGAATGACGTTGATGATGAAGCTTCCTAATTTATCATCACTTGTTGTTCAGAGGTTCCTCTTAGGTTGCTACAATACTAAAAAGGGTGAAGATCACCAACTATTGTAATCTTAGTGTCATTATAGGGAAATTTAAGCATTGATGATAAGTGGATGGAATGGCCTTCATAGAGTGAATCCATGGTCAGCCAAGGAGAATATTGTAAGGGATATCCAGATCCAACACTTGGAATGTGGTGTCCAATATTGTGGGCCCGACTCTGATTGGTAATGTTATGAAACCTTTGGAAGAACATTCTTCATAGGCTTTTATGATAGTTCTTTGTGTTTTATCCACACAAGATTCATATAAGCCTAATGCCTTAACCAATTTAAGAGTGTAAATGTTTAATCTTGCTCCACCATCTACCAAGACTCATCTGACTTTATGTTTATGAACATAGACTGTGAGGTGCAAAGGGTCATTATGGTTGGATTTTTTAGATGAATAGTCTTGGTCTGAAAAAGTGACATGGTGTGTGTTGGCTAAGTAGCCCACCATTTCCTATAAATGACTGGAATCAAGGTCATTTGGTATAGAGGTGTCTTGCAATGCTTTGTCTAGAATAACTCTATGCTTGAGGGATATAAAAAGTAACTCAAGGATGGATATTTGAGCAGGTGTTTTCCCCAAATGGTCTAAGAGGTTATATTGGGACTTTTGTTGTTGTTTAGGGGGAGCACCTGTCACCTTGATTCTTCATGTGTTTACTACACATTCTGGTGGCTTTTTAATGGTAATGGTATTAGCATGGTCATCCAAGGCTCAAACATGATTTATAGTAGTGTACTCATGTGCAACATGGGTATAATTAGCTTGGTTATTGTTCTTTTTGCCTCAAACTGGAGGCCTTTCCTATCCCATGGTCTTGCAAAGGATTCTTAAAAATGGTGTGATCATTATTGGAGGTCTTTTATTGACTATCAACTTCTATGATGCCATTTTCAACTAGGTCATGTATTATATTCTTGAGTTGCCTGCATGATGAAGTTTTGTGTCCCTTAATACAATGATAATTGCAAAATGCATTGTCATCCCACCATGAAGGCTTAAATTTCCATAGATCATAATGTGTTGGATCAGGAAGTTGTATAACTTTGGACTACAAATTTGTCTGAGGACTAGTTCAATTGGTTCCCCTAGGGGAGTGTACTTGTGTCTTGTTCAAAAATTCCTTTAAGGTATTTGTTCTTGGTTATTTTAAAGGGTGTTTGTTGTTTAATCAGGGACACATGGTGGGTTGTTTGATATACTAAGTCCTTTAAGAGTGATGGAGGGGCCGATGTGTATAGCCTTTGCATTGACAACTTCGTCATTTGTGACATTCTTATTGTGGGCCCAATATTTACTCTTGTCATTGGAGGTCTTTTGGGCATTCTGATTTTTGTTGAATGTTTTAAGTTCCCCTTTTGCAATAAGGGCCTTCTCAGTACGGTGCCTTTTTCCACTAGGTAAGAAAATTTTGTGCAACAATAGGCTTGCAATTGAAATTTTAGGTTCATGATCAATTTTTCTATGAACATGACAATCTTTCGTTTCTTAGGAATATCAAAAAGACATCAACTAGCCAAGATCCTCCATCTTTGAAAGAATTTTATGAATGATTCACCATCTTCTTGTTTTTTATGACATAATGTGGATATGAAGATGTCATTTATGATGTTATAAGAAAAGTGAGTGATAAATTTATCAGCTAGTTCATCCCATGTTCTTATGCCGGAAGGTAGATGGGAAAACCATTTGAGAGCTTGTCCTACAAGACTCCTAGGAAACAATCTCATGATATATGTATGTTCAGATGCAATTTCTACCAAAGTCATGTGGTACTCCCTTACATGTTTAATAGGATTCCCCTTTCCTCTATACTTGGGAAAACTTGGCATAACATAGTTATGAGGAAATGGAGGCATGTATATTCTTCTGCCAAAGAGGTATGGACATAACTCTTGTGTTGAATAAGTCTTCTTGGTCGAGATTTGCATGTTTCCCACTTGTTTTTTCAATGCAAGCATTTGATTGGCTTAGACATCAACTTGAGTAAGAGGTGTGTCTACTGCATTATTGACTGCATTATGGTATGGGCCTATGTTTGTGCTTTGCAATCCAATATATTGAGTGGATGTATATGGTATATATTAGTTTGGAATGTTATGGGTGAATGTAGGAATTTGAGTTTGGACATGTGTGGTTTGAGTTTGGATATGTGAGGTGAAAGTTGGATTTTTAGGGATGTATATGGTGTTCATATTAAAATATGTTTTAAATGGGCTTGAACTAGTTTGACCATGTGTGTTTTGGTTACCATGTTGTTGGAAAGGCCCTTGTGTGTTTGTTTGTAGGGGAATACTTGATGTAGGACCTTGTGACAATGTGTTGGTGTTTGACTTCCAATTGATGTTTGGTGTGGTATTTGTTTATGATTTGGGTCCATGGATATGAACCTTTCGCATTTTGTTTCCCCCTATTGAAAAGGGATTGGATGATGGTGTACCCATGGAATTAGATGATGAACCAAATGGATTAAATGTAGTTCCAAAGGGTTGTGACTTGTGTTGTGAACTTTGTGTCGTGTGGATTATTGTAGAGTCTTCTGTTGATCCTCCTAATGGCATAGTAGCATTAACTTGTGAGAAAGTGTGTTTAGGAGTGGAAGCATCATGTCCTTGGCTTTGTGTGATTTTATTGTTTGGTATTGGTGTTTCTTGAAGTGTGTTAACATCAAATATATGGGGAAGTTTATCTCCACTATGCAATAGTTTTTCTAGAAATCTTTGTAGGTCTAGTGATACTATCTCATCAACAAACTATGCTACTTAGGGGTCTTGAGTGACTACCTCTATTTCATCCTCAGTTATACATATTTTGTTGTCTTTGGGAATGAAATTTTCAAAAGGATTATGGGATGATGATTGTGGCATAGGTGCTTCATTGGAAGAGGATCCAAAATTCACGTTGCTAGTATAGTTGTAAAATTCATCTTCTTTTGGGATGAAGTGCATTTCTTTTCATTTCCTTTGTAATCTTGTTTGTACCATAAAAGACTTTCCAATGGAATGAATAGATATGAATTCCAATGCAATGATAGAACTAAGAATAAGATATGCAACTAGACTATGTTTTTGGGGTTGTCAATGTTTAAAATGCTAAATGATGATGCACCAATATTGAAGATGCAAAGTGACAATAGTCGAAATTGAGATGTGATAATGTCACAATGTTTTCCCAAAATGGAAAACATGACTTCCAAGACCTTAAAGGAGACTAATACTAAAGTGATGAAAATTGAAAAAGTGGCCTCAAAGTAGACTTATGAGTGTAAAGGACCAACTTAAAGGAAAAGGACTTGATTGATGAAATGGAAAGGTCAAGACAATATGAATTTTTAACTATGGTCTTATCAAAATTTTGATAAATTTCCAAATCTAAGGTCTACAAAAGTGTATGCAATCTAATGAGACCTAAAGTTTGACTTGTGATGTATGCAACTAATGTGATGACAAGCTAAATTAATGAAATCAAATGATAGATTTGAGATTGGAAAGTCTATTTTCTGATAAACATATTACAATTAGGTATTTATTATAAATAGGACTATACCAGAATTCCCTAAAAAAATTATGAACTAGCAAATGCAGTGCATGACCTGTAAAATGTATCATTCTAAGAATCAATTATGGTGCACTAGTTTTTATCAGATGCAATGTTCTAAGAAGAAATTGTGGTTAATAGTGACATATGTGGTGAATAGAGTGTTTGGCCCTATTTTGAGTGTCTTTGAGTGATTTTTCATTTTGGTTTTTGTGAAATGTGATGGAAAACACAACAAACAATCTGAAAACAGTGTCTTGGTTGGTCCAAATGTTAAAATTTGTGATCATAATGTGTATGTTTGAAGGTTATTCACCTCAATTTCCATGGGTCTAACACAAATCAAAGACAATTCACACACATAAAAAACTTTCCTACCCTAAAGTCAATGTCTAATGGCATGATGCTCAGGCCCACAACTTGGAAGCTTTGTCAACTCAAGTGGAGGGACACCTTTATGGGTTTTTGCACTCTTTTCTTCAAGAGAGGATGGATAGTAGCCTCCTAGAATGGAAGGATAACCCAAATCACCTTCTCCTAGGAAAGTTACAAGTAAAACAAGTAACTTGTGCTAAGCCAAGGATTTTTGTCTCAACTCAAGGGAGTTCATATGGTGAGTAACTTTTAGGGTGTGATGTGCATCTCTTGCACCGAGAGTGACACCAATAAAAACTCAATCATAAAGGGTGGACCTCTAACTAGTTTGTCTTTTAGTCACTACTTAGGGACTTACCACCTTGTGAGTGTCTAGCAAGCCACTTAAGATTGTAACTACTCCTACTAGGGGAACTTATACAAAAAGTACGTCCTCATTTTGAATGGCACTATACAACGAAGGCTAATGGTAGTTTAGACTTGACTTTCATCTAATCCTTTCATATAGCGGATTGAGGGAAAAACCACTTTGGGTCACCAATGAGTTCTTCGTATAGATGTGTCTCAATTGGTAGGCCCTATCTAATGGGGTAACAAAAGAAAGACAAGCACAATTTTTTTGATCTCTAAGGTCATACAAAGATGCAAGGAGAGAGCATACACAATGTACTTAGCTCACACGAGTAAGAGTTCATAAACCTTAAACAAAACCAAATGTGTGGTGTAATAATGCAAATATCAAGTGTTTTTTGATTCCAAAGATCACTCAAGGTGCGATGGAAGAGAATACACACCTCAAAACAAGAAAAAAAAATCACAAGACAAGAATGACAATGGTTCTTTTTGAGCCCCAAAATTAAATGTGTGACAATTGCAAACACTTTGATGAAAGTTATTTGTTCTTTTTAGACCAATGAGTGTGAAATACAATTTTTTTTTCCTTTTAAAGCCAATGAATGAAAGATGCAAGATTGTTGTTCTTTTTAAACCAATGAGTGAAAGATGCAAGTTGTGTTCTTTTTAAGCCAATGAATGAGAATGCAAGTTGTGTTCTTTTTAAGTCAATGAGTGTAAATGAAAATTCCTTTTAAACCAAATGAGTGCGCCTAAAAGATGTTTGCAAAATCTATCTTAAACAAAAAGTTAGCAATTCTAAATGCAAATGTCTCCTCCAAGCCTACGCCACATGCTGCAAACCAGAAATCAGTAATAGGAAAACCCCTAATCTACTAAATGAAAAAGCATAAACTAAAAAAATTCCTAACAAAACTTGAATTAAGAGAAACAAGAAAATGTGGTGCAAAAAGTCACCAAAGCAGCTCACAGGTCTGAAACAAATGTGTAATTCTAGATTGCTACTATGGTTTTCCAAATAGTGACTACGTCAAAGTAGATGCATCACAAAGTATCACAAATGCAGTGCAAAAGCTAAAATCTACAAAATCACTCAAATCTAGCAAAAATATGAGAAATTACAATATAAAACCAATGCAAGGACACTGTTAGAATATGGAAATAAAATCAAAGAGCCAATAAATAATAGAAAACTAGAGAAATAAAGAAATATAATGATTTTCCCTAATATGAAGAAAATATGTCACTCAGGGTAATAGATGCAGCTTTCTGCTAAAAACAAATGTTGTTCTAGCTGTCAAATGCATCGTTTTGTGTCTGAGACTTGAAAAATTCAAATTTTTTTACAAAAATATTTCAAATTTGTTAGTTCATATCAGGTTCACCAATGTAGATTACAGAAAAATCAAGGTTAAGGTTATAAAAAATCAAAACTAAAGCCCTAAACCAATAATGAATCATAATCCAACATAGAAACATAATAATAAAGAAATATTACCTATGCCATGGTTGATTCACCTCCATTGTCCTTCTCCATTTAGCTTAATATGCTTGATTTCCCTTAGATTTTTAGTATGCAATAATAGCCTAATGACAATGATAGAAAAATATTGAAGAGTGTACTTGTCTCCTTGAACTTGTACTTCAACATAAAATAGGTAGGTTAAAATGACAATAATAAGCCTCTTTTGTAGAAAGTCGAATTTGGATGAAGGGCTAGGATTAAAAAACATTATGATATGACAATTAATGGTCAATATTGAAACATGTAGTATGAGATAGGGTCAGCACTAAATTAGGGCAAAGATTGGACTAGGTTAAGGATGGACGGTTAAGATTAAATTAATCAAGAGTGGAAATTAAATGAGATGTGAAGAGATAATATTGGCATTGATAAAGAGAAAAGCACAGAAAAAGAGTTTGTTTGAGGAAACTAAATAATTATAAAAATATTTAATTTGGGAGGGAAAGTGAATAATCAAACAATGGAAACATTATTTAATAGAAGAAAGGGAAAGTTGACTTTTCAATTAAATAATGATTTAATTCAAAAGTGGGAGAAAAAGGACAAATTAGTAAGTCATTAAATAAATAAAAATTATTTAATTATAGTACAAAGTGGTGATAATAATTAAATAAATAAAATTTATTTAATTAAGGAGGAAAGAGGACATTAGTGATGTAATTTGTCATGCCCTAAAATTTACCAACTTGAAATCCTTCTAACTTAACATCAAGGCATATGGACCAAGAACTAGGACGAACATGATATAGACAAGATGAAAGGTGGCTAAGTGGATCCCCTTAATCCATCGATAGTAGAGATCTTTGTACACTAAACAAGATGTGTCAATATGATAGATATATATATATATATATCCAAAATAAGTACATTTCACTTGTATAACATCACAAATCAACTGATCAATCATAAACTATCATATACAATACATCGTTTCAAATGCATGAGTCACAATAACCATATCAAATGTTATTAGGTGAACACTATAATGCATAACACCCACAATCATCAGTAATGAAATCCTAATATGATATAAAATGCCCTCCTCAGTAAGTGGATATGTATCAATGACACATTAAGTATCATAACCATCTAGAATCACCAAAGGATCACACCAATGGACATCATGCAAAACTAAATGATTAATCACAAATGTTCATTCATAAGATCCAATTTCCAGTCACCAACAACCTTGATAACTGAGTGCCATTTCTAGTAATTGGATAATCAATAAGATAACACATCTTATAATCATAGAGAAATCACAATACCCATTAAATAGGTAAAATTTCCCAATTAACCTTATCTCAAAATTAGTCAAGCAACAACCATCACTCCTACCTAAGGAGTGACATCCATAATGGAGTACATGAAATATAGACAAGAAACATCAAAACATGTAAAATTAAAAGGGTCACAAAGGGTAGGGTCTCACATTCTCCCTCCTAGAGCTAGACTTCCTCCTGGAAGTCTTCAAGGATTTAGGAGACAATTCACATTTACAACCATACTATTTGAGGATACTAATTTGAAAATATATCATTCCTCATCCTCTCCATAAAATCAAATCATGTGTAAGCCTATCATAAAATTGTAGTTATGAAAATCTTCTTGTATTAAAGTCTTACTAGCATCATAGGCCTTGAAAAAGAAAATGGGATGACATACATGTGCCTTAGTCTGTTGTCATAAAACTTAGGTAACTAGTTCAATAACTTATATTGCATGTCTCAATTTTTATATTCATCTTAGGATAGGTCTATTTGTTTATAAAAGGGAATTCTATGAAGATGATGATAGATCGAGAAATACGGATACTTAATATCATTGTATTCATTAGATAGTAGTAGCATTAATAGACTCATCTTGTTATTCTTTTAAAAAATTTACTATTTTATTACATAGTATTTTATACATATTTTGAAAATGTAAGGATTCTCACATTTAACAAGGTTATTTGAGTTAATGGAAATAAGAATCTTCATGGAAACATCAAGTTGTTTGTTCAATATATATATTCATATATAGTATATTTATTAGGGGGTATGTTTTGAAGGAACATCTGATGAGATATTAAATCCACTCTAGTTAACAATGATTGATCACCCACTACCATCCTGAGCACTGAGCTATCATAAAATGATATATCTCAAAATGATAAAAAGAAGAATAAAATAAGTGAATTTAGTAATAGTATGTTACTAATGAGCTTTTGAAACACCAATACCAACAAGGTATAGTAAAACTAAAGTTAATCTTGCAAACTAGGGGAACTACTTCTTAAGAAGGAAGTTCTTGAAAAAAATTAGATATTCAACGTCATAAAAAATAATCATAGATTCAAATTCTACAAGCGAAGTCTTTAATTACATTCAACCCAATATAATATTTCTCCATGAGTATATTTTATTAGGAAAAATTGGTGGGATTCAATTTACCCAAAAATAAAAAGGACATATAGTTATAAATAAATTAACTATCAATGCATTCTTTTAATTTGAGTCACTAGGGTCCCTAGAATACAACTAAATTAAAAAATCCTTAGGAACAAACCCATTGTTAAGTTCCAAAATTTTAGGTCTAGAATCCTATAAATTCTTCTTCAATACTACGATTGCATAGCCAAGAATGTAATGTGAGGGTTCATTAAAGGACTATGGTTGGTGCAAGTCCTATGGAAAGAGTAAAAAAAAATCTTCTACACTCTAATTTTGGAACAAACTTAGGAGTGAGTTCTTGCAAGTATCACTAATATAAATCAACAATATATAATATGGTGGTAGCAATTAGTAACCCTACCTAAATGTATACTTGACTATACTTTATGACTCAAAGCCAAGATCAACTAGTTCACATGACCCCTATAAGGCTAATAACACTATGAAGATATCCTTATAATCAAATACTATTTTAATTCATTCATGTTATTTCACTCATAATTTCTTACCTAGTGGTAACATATAAAAATGCATGTTAAGTTTCTCTAATGATGGCACAATTTAAGCTTTCTTAATATTTTCTACTCAATGGATGATCCCACAATACTGGTTTACAATTTTTGGCCAAACTAGACACTGAAATAATTTTTTCTAACTAAATCTTCACTTTCATGCACCTATAGCGGCTAAACCGTGAGGAATTTGAAGATGATGCAAACTAGAGATTTGTGAATTTTTTTTTGTAGATTCTAAATATATTTTTTTCAAAATTTTTGGAATCAGATTGCACTTCTTTTTCCATCTCCTTCAAAAACTAGTTTTTTTCAGTAAACACTTTTTTTAAGGAGTGACGTTCACCGTATAAAACATAACTTTTTTTCCATGAAGGATAAAATTATAATTTTTTCGAATTTAGATTTGTAACTATGATATCTAGTGCTTCCAATTGGTTTCATAGTTTTTTATTGAATATTTTTTCCTTAATAAAGTTTCAAAGTCAAACCAATTAGAATTTAGACATAGGCGGACTGTATACAATGTAACTTTTTTTGTATGTATTGAAATTCTTTTTTTTTGTTGGATCAAGGACTTCAATATCTGGTGCACTCATATTTTTCAAAAAAAAATTGATAATATGCTATTTTTCCACATGTGCATAACAGAGAGCTTGATTTTCAATGAAAAACCTATGTTTAATAAAACTAAAAAAACAAATACATAATAAAACCAAAACATATTAAAATTATATTCGTTGGAGAGCTCGTTCCGAGGACTACCATCATCCAGTTGTGTCTATGAATTCTCCTCCATTTTCATCCTCAACCCAAGCTTTGAAGGGAAAAATTCTAGATTTTTTTGGTGCTAGAGGGTGAGAAGGTGGGAAAAGGGGGGTTCGGGCGAACCACGTGGGGTTCAGGCAAACCACGAGGGGTTCGAGGGAACCCCCTTTACACAAAGGTTTTTTTTTGTTTTTTGTTTGGGAATGGTGGGACCCTGCATTTAATGGGTTTTCTTGAACTAGGGTTCTAGTGAACCTTCTTTTGGTTCACTCGAATAGAATGTTCGTTCACTGGAATTGTAAACCACTTTTGTGGATTTACCCCAATCTAATAATATATCTAACCAACAAGCATTCCATTTGGAAATATAATAATGGGAAACAAGGAATAAATGAGTATATTCATTACAACGTCGACTTAGCTAGCTTTAAATTAAGAAAAAATTCAAGATTATATATAAGAGTAACAAATTTTCCTATATTTGCCTTATTTACTCGTCATTACCATTTACAAGATACATACATGAATAAAATTATTCATATCCTAATTTAAGATTTAAATCTTTATTAACACTATGCCTCTACTTGTATTTCTAAGTTTACTCTAACTATTAAAATGTTTCACACTTCATTTAGCAACCCAAGGGTTCAAATTTGAAACAACTTATTCCCTTTACTATCCAATTCCCTACTTTCAATGCACTACAATCAACAAGCAAATCAGAGTTCAATCCCTAATGGAGTTTACCTTTGGTTGACAAAATAATCTTAGGTTACAAAATAAACTCGAGTTTCAATCACACATAATATGAACAAGAATTTAAGCATAAAAGACATGCATATTTTAATTCATAACTAGAAGGTCTTAACTTAACTAATTAGTAATTGGATTTAATGTAACAATAAATCAAGAATGCTATTAGTAAACACTTAGAGAATTCAAAAATCTTATTGGAATAACACAATTATAGACTTTTGTACCTTAAAATAATTGATTAAATTATAATTGGAATTTATTTTCCTCATTTTCTCTTGCAATAATTGTTTCCTTTGCCTTAATTAGGAATATTTTCACATTTTTAAACATCCACTATAGGTTCCTACTACCTCATTTTGAACTCTTCCATTTTGATAGTTAAATATTTCCTTAGACAATAACTAACTTGTCCCCAAGAAAGATTGCACTTAGCCACAAAGAACTTACTAATGATCACTTAAGATTGGAACCTAATTTATTTAAAAGGGGTATATTTTTTTATAAAGTTAAATAAAATAAATCTATTTTGAAAAGAAGATAAGATCATTTTGAGTGTAAGGTTAATGGTAGATCAAATTTATCGATTCTCCTTAAAGTACAACTAAAGTATATTTTATTCATTTTCCTTTGGTTGAAACATACCAATTTGTCAAAAATTCTTAACTAACATCGCATATAATCAAGGTTTATCCATAATTATGGTCTATTAATATTGTTCACAACAAGAGACAATAGAACTAAATGTTTGAGGTTAACCTACCTAACAAGGTGGCTCATCAGATAAGTCATGGATACAAAATACTTCCTAAGGTGAAACTTTCATTTTTATCATAGTAGGAGAACATGGGACAAAAGAATGATCACTACAAAACCATTGAATTAAAAAATGTTAGAGAACTCCTTGTTATTAGCTAAATAGTTTTTTTTTCCTAGCATAGATACTATAAGAGCCAATCCCTGACTTAATATAATTATACATTATTCACTATCATGGAAGGATACTGAAATTACATACTTCAAATACCTAGGGTACAATTAAAGAAGGACCAAAATACTAGCCCTCTCGTCTTAGCAATCAAGACAACCAATTCATAAAAATTATAACCAAAACAGAATGCTTAGCAAGGTAGACTTGATTCCCCAAGATAAGATAAGTTAAGGCTTCCTATTGGAAATTCTATACTCAAATTTATACATACCTATCTTATCACCTTCTTCCTTACTAGTACAAAAATCTTGCAACACACAATGCTTAAATCAAAAGGACCCATCTCAAAAGAAAATTTTATTTAAATACTTAACACTACCTAAAGTTCCTAGTGTTGGAACCCTGCTCTAATACCAAATGTCATGCCCTAAAATTTACCAACTTGAAATCCTTCTAACTTAACATCAAGGCCTATGGACCAAGAACTAGGAAAAACATGATATAGACAAGACAAAATGTGGCTAAGTGGATCCCCTTAATCCATCGATAGTAGAAATCCCTATACACTCAACAAGCTGTGTCAGTATGATAGAATATATATATATATCCAAAATAAGTACATTTCACTTGCATAACATCACAAATCAATTGATCAATCATAAACTATCATGTACAATACATCATTTCGAATGCATGTTTCACAATAACCATATCAAATTTTATTAGATGAACACTATAATGCATAACACCCACAATCATCAATCATGAAATCCTAATATGATATCAAATTCCCTCCTCAGTGAGTGGATATGTATCAATGACACACTAAGTCTCATAACCATCTAGAATCACCAAAAGATCACACCAACAAACATCATGTGAAACTAAATGATTAATCACAAATGTTCATTCATAAGATCCAATTTCTAGTCACCAACAACCTTGATAACTGAGTGCCATTTCTAGTAATTGGATAATCAATAAAATAACACATCTGATAATCATAGAGATATACCCATTAAATAGGTAAAATTTCCCAATTAATCTTATCCCAAAATTAGCCAAGCAACAACCATCACTCCTAACTAAGGAGTAACGTCCATCATGTAGTACGTGGAATATAGACAAGAAACATCAAAATGTGTAAAATCAATAGGGTCACAGAGGGTAGGGTCTCACATAGTTAAATAAATTTAATTTATTTAATTAATCAAAAGAAAAAATGAAAAAGAAGAAATGAATTAATTAAATAATTAGAATCATTTAATTTATAGAAGAAATTTGACTTTAGAAAATAATGAAATAATTTAAATTATTTAATTATTAGGGAAGAAGATGAATTGATGTAGAAAAATAGTGTTCGCAAGTGAAGGACAATTTTTAGTGTCTATAGGAATAGACTTTAATGAAATACTTTCTCATGTTGTCAAACTTTATTATATAATATTCTTACTTTCTATTGTTACTACTTTGGATTTAGAGGTAGAGAAAATGAGTGTAAAAATACTTTTTTCCATGAGGATCTAAAGGAAGATATTTATGGTTCAACCTAGGAAATATGTTGTAAAGATATGGAAAAACTCGGTTTATAAGTAAAATAACTCTTGTATGGTCTAAAGCAATATCTTAGGATGTGTTATTAGAAATTAAACTCATATGTGTTGAAGCCTTGAATTTGTTTGTAGGAAGACATTGTTTTGTTTGCTATTAAGTAACTGAATGTTCACTTTATTATGATTTATTTGTATGTTGATGATATTTTAATCATTAAAAATAATAAAAATATGATAAATGAACCAAAAACCTAACTTTCTATGTAGCTTCATTTGAAAGATTTAGGAAAATACCATGCTAGAATGAAATTTTGGTTGGACTAAAGGAAATATGTAAAAACTATTTTATAAAAGTTCTAGAGTATGATGAAAAAGGCTAAAGAACGTTCTCATTTCAATTGGGAAAAATTTGCACATGAAGTAATGTCCTAATTTAGATGAAATTTATAAAGACACATAATGTTCTTTATGATAGTGTAGTAGAGATCCTAATATAGGTAATCTATACAAGACTAGACAATGCCCAAATGATGAGAAATAATTTTTAAATATTTTATTTATGTATATTTAAGAAAATTGACATCTTTTTTTTTAAGCCAAAGAGCATATTGTTCATATATATTTATATTATATATAAAATATTGTGTACATATCAGTGTGACAATAGCCAGGTTTCCATTGAGTACATTTTCCAAAATAACAAAATTCAGATCCCTTTTAGCATATCCCAAATCCCTCCTATTCAGCTGCAAAACACAAAGCACATCATTTGCATAAAATTCGCCCTCCGCTAACACCACCCCTAGATGCTTGAGTGTGTAGCCTAAACTGCTTTGTACCACCATTTCCATGTATAACTACAACAATATCAACAAGACCTAACACTGTAACAATGTGAGGATTGGCCTGATTGTTCATTATCAATGAGACCGTATTCACTATCCCCTTGATGCAGGAGCATCCAGGGTGTAAGAGCAATCTTGCATCACCCAAAAAAAAAAAGTTTATTTTTTTTCAATAAGGGCTAAATTTGGAGGGGTTACTATTTTAGTAAGTTTGAATTTATGCATAGTTGGACACGAAATCTTACAAAAACCTCTGGAATGGTAAATTGAAGCCAATGGCGAAAATCACTTCAATACCATTTGTCATTTGAGCAATATTAAAATTTTATTTTTCGAAAATCCTAGTAAAAATCTTTCGAGTCAATTTTGAGGCACTTAGAGGCTCTAGATGGGCCTGAAAATTGGTGGAAAACGAAAGTAGTTGGCCTTTAGGTCCTACTTTTTGACGGAAGATTTTTTGAGAGCTTTCTAAAAAGGTATTATAATAGAAAATCCGACAGTCGGATCAAAAGTTATGACCCCACGAAGTTGTAATACCAAAATTAATAAAATTTCAAAATATCTTCTTGAGGAAGTTACACTTTCCAGAAGATTCTAGGGTGGTTACACCTTCCAAATAAAGGATGTAAAGGGGGACTACAGAGGGGAGGCCAGAGCAGAGTAGATGGTGGCTCTGATTTGTAGATTTGCATATTTATGTAATCAGAAAGCCCATTTGATGGCAAATATAATGTTGTAATTTCATTTTCATTTCATTGATAATAGAAAATATTTGCTTCATTCTCGCATTTTGTTTGTGCCATTATCTGTTGTTTTTGTGAGTTTTAGATTGTAAGCAGGAGTACCCTTCATCACCCCTCGATGGACTAATATTTCTTTATGGTTGGATGTTAAGTCTTCTATTGGTGGGAAATGGTAACTTCAACAGGTATCTCATAGTTGTCTTTTCGACAGCCTAATACAGATTCAAGAACCTTCATTGGTGTGATAGAGTGTTGTCTAAGGGAGTCATCATAGAGTCTCCCCGGTGCCTCGATAGACTATTTGAGTTTCATTATTGGCAAGAGTTGGTCACTTTTACGGGAGTCATCTTTGTGTCTCTCCAATACATCGATGAAAATGTATCGGGGAGACTTTGTGTTGTCACCGAGACTTTGATTCATGTCTCTTCGACATGCCGATGAGAGGATGGGGGCTCTTTTCAGTGGGAGTGGTAGTCTTCATTGGGACTAGATGAGCAGTCTCTTCGACAAGCCGATTGAAGCCTCATCAGCGAGACAAGTAGCGATCAGTGGGACTCAGAGTGAGGTCTCCCCAATAATCCGGTTGGATGTATCTTCGTCATTGGGACCTTGTGACTTCGACGGGACTCTAAAGCATGTCTCCTCAATGGGCCGATAATGTTGATCAATGTAGCTCGCTACCCTAGGGTGCCTTGGTGGGTCCTGTTGGTGTAAGTTGAACACTTGGCAATATTCCCTTCATCGGTGTGACAGGGTGGTGTTGAAGGGAGTCATCATAGTCTCCCCAATTCCCCGATAGATTTGTATGAGTTTCATTGTCAGAAAGAGTTGGTCACTTCGATCAGAGTCATCTTTATGTCTCTTCAATACACTGATGAAAGTGTATATCGTACCTACAAAACACAAAGCACATCATTAGTAAAAAATTTCCCTCCACTGACGCCACCCTTGGATGCTTGAGTGTGTAGCCTGAACTGCTTTGAACCACCATTGCCATGTATAACTACACCAATATCGTCAAGACCTATCACTATAACAATGTGAGGATTGGCCTGACTGTTCATTATCGGTTAGACCTTATTCACTATCCCCTCGATGGACCAATATTCTTTATGGCTGGGTGTTAAGTCTTCTATCAGTGGGAGATGGTAACTTCAACAGGAGTCTCATAGTTGTCTCTTCGACAACCAAATATAGAGTCAAGACCCTTCATCGGTGTGACAGAGTGGTGTCGAAGGGAGTCATCATAGAATCTCCCTGATGCCCCCAATAGACTATCTAAGTTTCATTGTCGATGAGAGTTGGTCACTTTGACGAATCTTCTTTGTGTCTCTCTGATACACCGATGAAAATGTATCGGGGTGACTTTGTGTTGTCGCCAAGACTTTGATTCATGTCTCTTCGACATGCTAGTGAGAGAATGGGGGCACTTGTCGGTGGGAGTGGTAGTCTTTGCCAGGACTAGATGTGCAATCTCTTCGACAAGCCGATTGAAGCCTCATCAGTGAGACAAGTAGCGGTCGGTGGGACTCAGAGTGAGGTCTCCTCGATAATCCGATTGTATGTATCTTCGTCAATGGGACCTTGTGACTTTGACAAGACTCTAAATCTTGTAGAAATCTCTTTTAGCCATTAAAATCTCTGCTCCAAGTACCATAATGGAAGTCTCTTTCTAGCATGTTATGATGTTACGATTCATCCCCAAGACATTATATGTCTAATTACATATTATATGTCTAATTACACATTGAACCTTAAATAAGGTAAATTTCCACATCCAATTCTAGGTGTGTCATATCCCAACAGACAAAGCCAGTTGTTGGGTCTTGGGAAAATTTAACTGAGGAGATACACCTTGATCATAGCATCTAAGCCAAGGGAATTTCAAACCTAATTGCATTTTCTAAAAATTGGAAAAATATAAAATTTAGTGACAATAAATTACATAATCTAGGTCCCCCATAAAGAATCTTGTGAAAGAAAACAGTATGTCAGTTAGGTGGGTAAACTCTTCTCACGGTTGCAGAAGATAAATTTTAATAGGGCGTCGAAAGACAGCCAAGGAAGAGGTGGAGCAGGTGGTCTGCCCTGAGATGACAAAGGGCAATGAATTGGAACTCTCTCTGTAAATATAACACTGGGCATCAATAGTTTAGCAGGAGCTAGAGGGTTAGTTTGAAGGTCTGAAAACAACTACACGGTATGGGATAAAACAATTAGCAATCAAAGGCAACTATCATAATTATTCAAAAGGATGTTGTGGGTCAGTATCCCAAACTGGCATCTAGACTGCATCCTTGCAGAAATTAAAAAATATATCCACACTTTTCAATGAGATATACTATAACCATTGACATGGGGAAGCATCATAAGCCTTAATTGGATACTAAGTACACAAGTTGTGATGCTGGTATAAGGAGTTGGTAATGCAAGTTCTAAATAACAGTGGACTTCAAATTCAGATATTATAAAAAAGGCCAAAGTTGCCAAGCTTATAAAAGGTTAAAAAAGCATTCCCTTTTATGAAAAAGAGCGCAACATAATGGAAGAAGGTAATTATTATTAAACCAATGGTTTCAGAAACTATACAAGTGTAAAATACAAGAGATGATTCTAATTTCTGAAATTTCTGATTAAAAATTCCAAGCAAATGAAGCAAGTCCCCAGAAACACAATTGCCCATGCCTAACTAGTCCTCATTATGGTACAAATTCTGTCCTTTGGGTTGAGACTATTGTTGACCTAAAAGTACATTCAATTGCCTTTGCATGACACCAAAAATATTCTCTAGAGCAGTAACCCTGCTCTGCAAATCACTCAACTCCTCCCTAACCTCTGCACATTCAAAAGATCATGATCAATACTCAAGTGCACTAGAGCAAACAAATTAAACAAATTTAAATGAAAAACAAAAGATTAAAAAACAAACACAGCTCTCGAAGGTGACAAGATAGAAGAAAAAGTTACCCAAACTCTTTCCTTTAGAGGAAGATGAAACCTTGGATCGTGACACTCTACAGGTAATTACTCCACTTGGACCTGCACCTTCACTCAGACCCTTCGCCTGTACCTGTGTCCGCTTCAGAGGTAGATTTTGTGCCACATTATCCAATTGTTTCTCAATAGCTCCCTGACCTGCACCTTCACTCGGACCCTTCACCCGTATCCGCTTCACAGGTGAATTTTGTGCCACATAATCTGATTGCTTCTCAGTAGTTCCCCGCTTCTTGCCAATAGAAGCATTGTTGTGGCCCTGGAATAGTCATATTTTTACAATCTAAGATAACAGATAAATCCAACTTTTTAAAGGAACGGAATCATTTCCTATACATATTAACCTTAAGAAAGAGGATTATATTTGATATACATATTAGCCTTAAATCAATTTGTTATCTTTATTTAAAATAAAGAGGAGCATCAAGCAGAAACAGATCTGTAACATTGGTATGAGAATTAGAAGTTTGTCATCTCCCCTGTCCCCAAAAAATACAGTCATAAACTGTGATTAATAAAAACCAAAACATTATCAATTAGGTGATTTGGAGATAAAAATCAGAAATGTGGAGACATGCAATTAACAAGGAAATAGCAACTAATGATAATGCATCATTTTCATGATGAAACTGATCATTCAGAATATTACTATGGAAATTCACTGAATATATCCTTACCTTCAAGGACTGGCAGCTTGTCCTAGACCATTTCCCATTATGCCATTCTTGCCTTAACCTCATAGCCGACTTGTAATAGACCTTTTCTCCATAATCTGGGAAATGTACAGAGTAATAACCTTTGGGGAGAAGCTCCGAAACAACACCCCTCCACCAACAATGTGTATCATATATTTCAACAGGGTCATTAACTTTCAAATTTTTGAAGCTGATCTTAGGAGGGCGTGGCCTTGTTTGACTGAAGTGGAAGTCTTCCACCAAGGGTTCCTTCCTCTCATTCTCAAATTTTTCATGCTGCACCTTATGAATACCCCCTCCCTCGTAGGACACCACTGTCCCCTCAAACCATGCACCTCTATAACCTTCCTCATTGGAGCATACTTCAACTTTCATGCCACTGTTGAAGTCCATCCCTGCCCCCAACAATCAGCAAGACCAGGCAAAAGCAAACCGCCACCACCAATTAAGAAAACAAGATGAAGCTGAAATCTGTGTTGAAGAAAATTGTAAAATATATTAACCCACTTGGTCAGCTACAATGCAACAGCCACCCGTAGGAGCAATTAGTTGCTCTCGAAACTTACAGCAGATTAGGTCAATTTTACAAAACCCTAACGCCCTACACATTCTGACGCAGACAAAAATCGGAGGCAAGTGAAAGGCAACCGACCCTGCAGCTCCACACACAAAATCAATTCAACAGCAGCGAGGAATAATAGGCTCTATAATACAGTAGGAAGGGAGAACAAGCGCATAATACCGAGATTTCAGACTGCTACGGCAAACTTTCATACACAGGAAAAAACTTGGCGCTCAATACAAAAACATATATAGCTAAGAAAGCTTAACTGAAACAAACTAATAATAGGCTGTTTTTTTACATGTAATAAAACTGCTCAAAGTTTCTAAAACTCAAATTAAAACTGATTAAAAACAGGAAACAGCACATAGATTTGAAAGCAAGCCAACTGGAAAATCTTTTGTCAGGGTTATTGCAACGCAATTCAATATTAGTTGATTTTCTAAAATCTATGAGTAATCGTTTGGAAACAATTTTTATAATATTTTTTTTAATATATCAACAAATCATCTTTCATAAGTTTTCCCTATGTTAATAATTCAATATTAGTTCACATTTATATTAGTGCACCTTAAAAATTAAAGTAATTTTTAAAATAAATTCATTGGTGGAAAGATTTTTTTGATGAATTATAAAGTAAATTTTTTTGTTGAAGTCATTTAATGTTGCTTGGAGGTCATATATTAAAGTATATGGTTGTCATTTAAGGCTTGCTAATGAATATATACTGTTGTATCCTTCAAGAAATAGTGGTGATTTTATTAAACCTGAATGTAACGGATCAAAAAATTATCTTCCAAAAGTTTTCTCTATCCTGACATGTTGCTGCTCTAGCTATAGTGAACTATCTATGTATATGGTTGCCATTTAGAGCTTCATAAGGAATACATTTTTTTGTTTCATACAATTTGTATCTTCCCAAAAAAAGTAGTGAACAAGAAATAGTGGCGATTTTTTTAGTCAAGGTGCATTTCAATGGATCAACAAATTATCATAATAAGTTATCTATCTAGGCATGTTGCTACTTTAGCTATAGTGAACTAGTCACAATTCTTTATATGCATTTGTTGTTTTATGTTTTTTGAACTATCTAAATCTTTTTATTCTCTTGAAGGTGTGCCAGTTGTTTTTAATAGATGTTTTATCTTTTTTGTTCATATTTGCTTTCTAAAAATAAAACATAAAACTTCTAGTCTATTGTTATGTTGCTCTCCCCTATTTGTTTTTGGTGTTTCCTTTTTCCTACAAGGCATGACTAGGTAAAAATATAATTCTAATATCTATCCATCTAATATACAAAATTTGATCATACTAAATTGGACATTCAAAAGTTTCTAATTCAATTTTTACTATTTTAAACATAGGTTGAACAAAATCCCTTACCTTGATGGGTTTGAACTTACTAGTAAACATTAAATAGAGTAATATTCTTTATAAAGTACCTTCTTTAGCACAATATACATCAAAAAAAAAAATTCAAGGTGGATTTGATCAATATTTGTCATCAACACTTATAAGGTTTTTCTATGTTCTTTCCCAAAGTCATTTAGTTGTAATACATTTGACCTCTAACCCATTTTTTAAATTACAAAGGATTCATTATTTTATATATAAATTTAAAATATAAAATTAAAATATATATGAAGGTTTAATGTAAAATATGATTGGTTGATGGTTGGTACATATATTACTCACTATATATATAAAAATATCATGGTAATATGTAAAATTAAATATAGATTATATAAAGTTTTAAAAATAATAGATAATCAAATCAACTCAAATATTACAAAAATAATAATTTAAGTACTACTTTCATATTGATTAAGATTTAAAACATATGATATAAGAATTTATTATCATTTTTTACTTTGTATTAAGAATGAATACAAAACTTAGATCAAGCATAGATATATACCCTATTTTATATTAAAAGACATAAGTTTCCACATACCAATGTGATAAATAGAGCAATTTTTTTTAATTGAAACTATGTGCAATATTTTACATCAATGTTTCAGATCATGGTCCATCATCCATCATTAGAATGTTATTCTCTAGCTAGCATTAATTATTCTCTAAACTAAAATGTCATGGCTCCCTTCCAAATAATTTACTATAGATTTTCCTTTTTTTTGGCACTCTCTTTACTTTGATTCCATTTTTGGATACATCCAAAAGCTTGTTTCTTTCTTTTAATGTAGAATATCTTACTTGAAAGAAATAAAAAAATATTTAGGAAATAATATATTCAAATATAAATGAATTCACTCACAAGATGGACAAGTACATATTTGAGAACACTATGACACAAGACAACAAACACATAAGCAAAAAATCTAAATTATCAAATGGGTATGCCATACTTCTAAAACATTAGATTTTTTATGAATCCACTCTTCTCCCCTAGTTCTAGTCAAAGTTTTAAGAGCAAGATAAATATAAGTACCATAAAATGGAAACATCCACCATCCTCTATGGAGAAACATAATTTTTATTATGTCTTTTGTGGAAATCTAGGGGCCTCAAGAGCAGGTTATATAACAAGAGACACATAAAGAAATTTTTTAATAACTATTTCAACCAAAATGTTGAATGGTACAAATAATAAGGCAAAATCCCAAGCAATACTTTTGGGGATCTTGTTGACTAGAAGAGAGAATCACAATAGAATATAAATTGAAGGTGATCCTATGGTAATTATTTTTTCTTTGAAGAAGAGGTCATGTCCAAATTGGAAACTCAATTGCATTCTATAAGAAGTTTGGCCTTTTCTACACAATTTCAAAATATATGACTATATGCATTATTTAAAGGAAAGAAATAATGTGGAAAATTATCTAGCTAATTTAGTCATTGAAAAATATTGAAAACAAGGTGAAGAAAAGCTGCACTATTAACTTATATATGTGAAATCAAATCTAAAAATAATATTACCAAATCAGATTTTATGTATGTGATTGCACATTGATCACAATAGAAAAACTAGCAAACAAAATATGACACCAAATTCACATGGAGAAATCCTTTTGAAAAAAAACTCCACACGATAAAATATGACAATTATATTATTAATCTTCACAAGAGAGATACACCATAATACATTTCATTATTGATCTCTAATCAACCTAGATGCTTCCATACACTTGTAAATAACTCAATATGAAACTATCATCCAATGGCTCCAATATATAGAACTTGTGGGAGGTAAAACCACAATGGTAAACAAAAAACAAGAGGTACCAAAACCACTTGCAAAAACCCACGCCCCTTTCTTAGAAGACCAAGAGTCATGATAAAATATTAAATAAAATGCACAATGCTCTAACATGGGTGCCTAACCTATAGCCTTTTCAACTTCTTTCTTTTAGGATGCTCCAATGACTTTTCAACTTCCAAATGGAATACCAATGTACATTTCTTTCCCTCCAAACTTGGGCACCCTACTCAAGACCTTTCACATTCACAATGTGTACACCTAAGAGGGAGACTTTATCCATGATAATGTTTAACCTCCACCAACATTAAAAACCCTCTTGAAAATATAATTGCAATATACCAATATTTAATGAATTTCTCTCACATCCCCTAGAACACATTCCAAGAAACATGGAGACATAAGAATGGCATAGGTTTGCAAGGTTAATGTCACCTAACCTAACATTCTCCCACTTAACATTATATATTGTAATTACATCCAAGAGATACAAATAATAAATCAAGTACAATGATCAAGGCCTATAGCCTTCCTACACCAAGAGAACTTATATGTGGTCACTGTATTCATAAGAGAGTTTGTAACATTAACCAAAGTGTCAACCTCATCAATCAATACCTTACCAATATCAACCATTTCTAGCAAAAAATGATACTAAACATTAACATTCTTATTACAAGCATGATGCATAAGATCTTTGGCCAAAATATTAATACTCTGATTGTCACATCCAATCCTCATCGCCCTACAATCAAAACCAATTCCATTACCAAGTCTTTGTAACCATATTGACACCATGGATCCCCATGTAAGAAAGGAGTTTTAACATCTATTTTCTCTATCTCAAAATCACAACCAATGACAATAGATAATAGGAATCTAATAGAAGTCAATTTAGCAACAAGAGAGAAAATTTCACCAAAATCAACTCCCTCTCTCTAGAGGAGTATCCCTTAGCCACCAATCTAGCCTTGTACTACTCTAACCGATTGTCTACACCAAATTTATTTTTAAATACCCTCTTGCAACCAATGGGTTTCATTCCTTTTGGAAAACTAATAAGATCTCAAGTCTCACAACTATCCAACACAATCATCTCTTCCTACATGGCCTGAAACCAAGCCTCACTTTCCTCTAAAGAGAGCCTCCCTGAAAGATATAGGTTCATCATAAATACTCAAAAAAAGAAAATACACAATGGAAATTTGGTGGCCTATACCTGTCAACTAGATTATGTTGCCTTGTGGACCTCCTCTAGGTAGGAGTAATGGGCTCTACATGTTCTTCCTTTCTTCTTTTGTGAGCTCATCCTACACATCCTTTGATCTCTCTAACCCCTCTTCTTCTTCTACATCCTTAGATCCTTCTTATTGTTCTTCCATATATGGATCTTCCTACTTCTTAATCTTTGTCTCAAAGTGCACTATCTTTGTTTTATCTTTCTTCTTTGGTTGTTCTTCTCATGAGTAAGCTCTAAATTGCCTAAAAATCAAATCTCTAAAAAATATTATTTTATAGGCTAGAGGATTCCAAATCTTATAACCTTTTACATTCTCACCATAACAAATGAAGATGTATTTATGTGCTTTTGGTTCTAATTTAGATCGCTTCTATTAAGGAACATGAACAAAAGCCTCACAACTAAAGACCCTTAAGTGTGAAACAAAAGGCTTTCTACCTATCCACACTTCATAAGGAGTTTTATCATCAAGACTTGAGCAAGTAGATCTATTAATCAAATAATAAGCAATAAAACTCTCACCATAACCAACAAAGATGCATTTATGTGCTTTTGGATCCAATTTAGATCGCTTCTCTTGAGGCACATGAACAAAAGCCTCACAACTAAAGATACTTAATTGTGAAACAAAAGGCTTTCTACCTATCCACACTTCATAAGAACTTTTATCACCAAGATTTGAGAAAGTATGTTTATTAATCAAATAATATGCAGTACCAACCACTTTTTCCCAAAAGCATCTATCAAGCTTAGCACCAATCAACATGCTTCTAGATCTATCAAGGTTTGGTTCATTTCCCATTTTGTTCAGAGTATATAAGGAGTAGTATTCTATCGAACAATACCTTCATTTTTACAAAACTAATCAAATTCCTTGGAACAATATTCACCCCCATTGTCAAACCTCAACACTTTTATCTTATACTATGTTTTCTTTTTAACAAAGGCCTTAAATTCCTTAAAATTAGTGATAAAGTTTCATATTTAGAATGCATAAAATAAATCCAAGTGTATCTTGAGATATCATCAATGAACAAGACATAATATTGTGTTGGGTGAATATTTTGTAATCAACTAACTGATTAAAAAATGGTGATATCATCCATGGTATTATGAGATTAAATCTCTTCTCTTTGAAAGGGGAGGCTCCCTTCTTATTTCTCACTAAAATAATTAGTAACTAACTATGATTATATACACTACAATTATTCATGGTGTTTACATTCATCCTATTCTCTTGTTTAAGAATAGATGTTTTCCTCTTATAAAACTTACAATTATATCCCATGATAATTACAACATGTAAATCATACAAAAATAGTAGTTTGAGCAATAATAACCAATATCTAGTTCGATTAAACAAAAGAATAATCAAATGATACCAGTGAATGTTGGTAGCTAGAAAACCCACAAAAGCACAAAGTCTTTTGTTGATTTCTATGATGATTCAAAAATATAAAAAATGGTATTTAAGTTTCAGCCCAAAGTCTCCAATATATGCCACCAAAATATCAACAAAACATAGATAACAACCCGCAGCCCAAAGTCTTTGAATTATCACCAAAGTGCACACACATAAACATAATCTTCAAAGGTAATAATGCAGCTCAAAATCTACAAAATCATATTTGAATCCCCTCCTAGAATGTATGATATCACACTACTTATTCAATCAAGTACAAGATAATACAATGAGAAAGACATAAGAACAATCTCAATACATAACAAAGTAGATCCAAGGCAAAGATTGGATGCAAATTTTATTCTTTTATTGATTGAAATCTGATTTACGTATCTAAAGAAAAGTTTCAAAATTCTTTTCAATTTGGTAGCACTTTGCTTCATAAGGTAAAAGGTATATATTTACAAAAGAGCTCCCTCCTATATAGAGAGGAGAGCCAAGAGCTAAAATAGGAAAGTTAAAACTAACTTGACTTATTCAACAACAAAGTCCGATTTGATTTAGGACTGTGTTTTTTTTACATGTAATTGCATATTTAAAAAGATATGTAATATGTCATTTAAGATTGACAAATTACATAAATGGAAAAATCTTGAAATACAATAAGTATGGAACAGGAGCATTCATTCATTCTTCATCATTTTTCTCCATGAAGTCTTCATATTTCTTCAACACTGCTTGGACTTCTAAATCATTTGGTCTTGTAGTATGGTTGGAGATAGTGAGTACTCGTGTGATTGAGTCCTCAATACTAATGCATTCTTTCTTATGCATCTGTAATATTATTTTTAGGTTATCCAAAGTTACATGAAAATCCACCAATTTGTCAATTGAAGCCAATGAAAAATATTCATCTTCAATCTCTTTTTGAATCAGTGATGTAAATTATTGGATAACTATGTCAATGGGAAGGACTTCTTGATCATCATCAAGAACTTGACAAAGCAACTCCTTAATTCTGGTGATGAGATCTGAACCTCTATCTGCGCCTACCACTTGAGCTTCTTGTAAATCTTTGATCAACTCATTGATGACCTCCTTTTTATGCTTCATTGTTTCTTGAATCTCAATGAAAATTTTCCTGTTGAGAATCACCCCAATTTCTACTAAAACATCAAGCTTGAGATCTTTTAGTTTAGTCCAAAGTTCAAGACTTTTCTCTATCTCTTGCAGACTCTAAGATAATGTCTCGATTGTCTAGCTCAATTTTGTATTCACATTTTCCATATTTCTAATCATTTCAATAGAATATTTTAGCAATTGTGTACCTTGGATCAATATCCCGTTGATCAATTCTATAATAGCTTTGCCTTGTGCGTATGTGCTCTTGGTCTTCTAAATAGAAGGATCCTATATACTTGTAGCAGTAGGCTCAATTGACTCAGAGGATTAGGTTATCCTCTGGAGCACTAAAGTGAGTTGTTCCACCCTGGCCTTTAATTGGTCTTTGACATTTTTTTCCTTATCATATTTCTTAATTAGGGAAGCCAATGTTGTCAGCGCATCTTCCTTCACACTTTCATGTGTCCTTTTTCCAAATTCTATCTTGGTGATAGAATAATTTGAAAGATCAACTTTCTCTATAGTTTTTTCAGGAGGTTGTGCTACCTCAACATGCTTGTAACCTGATTTATCAACCAACACCCTCAAAAGAGTTTTTGCCTTCTTCGTTGACTTGGTCTTTACAGGCACTAGCTATCCAAAATCAAAGTCATCTGGAGAGACAACTTGCTTCTTCCTCTTTGGTTTTTGAGATGCCAACCAAGGGGGAAGAGGGGAAGAACCTCCATCAAGGCCTGTTACCATATTTTGAGTTGATGGTGTTGCACTGACAATGGTGGTAGCTAAAAGAGGTGGTGTTGGTCAAAAATACCACCAAAATTTCTACATTAGACACATTTTGTGAGGACTCAGTCATGAATTTGTCAATCTCAGATTGAGTAGACACATAAAAATAGGAGAGGACAAACTTGGCAAAGAAATAAAGGTCCAAAAAAAAAATCAATATCCATTTTTGCCTACCTCTTAAGAACATTTTATTCCAAGCTTCAAGAATTTTATGTATCTCTTGTAGACTCTAGGATAATGTGTCAATTATCTAGCTCAATTATGCCTTCACATTTTCCATATTGATAATCATTTCAATAGAAGATTTTAACAATTGTGTACCTTGGGAAAATATCATGTCGATTCACTATGTATTAGCTCTTTCCTATGCATGTGTCCTCTCAACCTTCTAAATAGTAGGATCCTCTATACTTGTAGCAACAGGCTAAATTAAATCAAGGGGTTGGGTTAACTTCTAGAGAATTGAAGTGAGTTGTTCCACCTTGGCCTTTAACTAATCTTTGACAATTTTATCCCTATCATATTTCTCAATTAGGGAAGACAATGATGTCTACACATCTTCCTTCTCACTTTCATGTGTACCTTTTCCAAATTCTATTCTAGTGATAGAATCATCTGAAAGATCAACTTCCTATGCAATTTTATCAAGAGGAGGTTGTGCTACCTTAGCATACTTGTAACCTAATTTATCAACCAACACCCTGAAAAATATTTTTGGCCTTCTTTGCTAACTTGTTCTTTATAGGCACTAGCTAGCCAAAATCAAAGTTGTCTAGAGAGATGGCTTGCTTCTTCCTCTTTGGTGTTTGAGATACCAACCAAGGGGGAAGAGGGAAAGAAACTCCTTCAGGATCTGTTACCATATTTTGAGTTGATGGTGTTGCACTGACAATGGCGGTAGCTACAAGTGGCAAAGTGTTGGTCAAAACTACAACTAGAGTTTCCACATTAGACACATTTTGTGAGGACTCAGTCATGAATTTCTCAAACTTAGATTGAGTACACATCAAAAATAGGAAAGGACACACTTGGCAAAGAAGACAAAGTTCTACAAAAAAATTTAATATTATCCCTTGGACTTTTAAAAATAGACCTAGAAGTTGGGGATGAATTAATGGATTGAATTGAGATAGTAGGGATTATGCAATATTTGGTACGAGGTTTAAAACCCACACTACATATGAGGTATTTTGTGTCTAAAGATGTAAGTCAAGGTTTTTTCCCCAACATAATGTTGAATGCAATTCATTTGGTTGAGTATGCAATGCGGGTTTTAAACCTTGCAATGCATGTGAAGGTAGAATATGGCATTTCATGTTGGTTGGGGTTTAAACCCCAAACTACACATGAATAAAGATCACAATGTGTAATTATGGGAAAATTTCCTGCGAAAGCATGCAAATTTTATGGTCAAGTCATAAGGGTGTAGTTTGGGGAATAAACCCCAACCAATATCGTGCATGGTGAAACAAATGTGAAATGTGGGAAATAAATCTCACATTACACATGGCATATGTAATCCCCAACATTTGCATGAGTAAAGATTAAGCATGGAGGGATCCATGGAGATTATGTGGAGAGCTTTAAACAATGACATGAGATATCATTCAGAGATCCAAATGACATTACTGATGGGTTAAAGAAAGTGTCACATGAGGAAAATTTCTTACATGACCTCAATGGATGATTTATAATGGCCAAAGGTAGAGTGAGGATTGTGCATTTTTATAGGGTGTTATTTGGTGAAACCTTGAATGACACCACCATGGTGTGCAGGGTCGAAGGAAAAAAAATGTATAGACTAGCAATCATAAAGACTTCAAAAAACAAAACTGTGGATTCATAAAACTTCAAATATAAAGCCACTACAAAAAAACTTAAAACTCTAAACAATGAGAAACATAAATAAAAATAACTGCAACATACCTGAAAAGAGAAAATCCTAACAAATAAAATCCGCTCAAAACGTTGTAGGAAATCCAAACACGAGTGAGCAAATGAGAAAATGAGCATGAAGAAGACTCAAATGATCAGAAAAAATGGTCAAATGAAGATAAAATGAGTTTAAAGACATTAAAAATCCAAAATAAAACTCATTTAAAATTTCATTAAAATTGCAATAAATTCCAAACGTGGGAGAAGGGGAGTGTAGTCATGTTGAAATTCAGCACAACTACATTCCAAAAAGCAGTTTAGCAAAAACATGCAAGAGCATTGATTTTCAGTGACCTTGAATGATTGAGAAAAATGACTAACACTAAAAATAAATATTTTCACAATTTTCAAAAAGAAAAAAACTTGATCGCTTAAAATGACCTTTCAAGGAATCAGGCCACGCATGAGGGCAACTAATATTTGTCTCAATTTGCGTGCTTAGAGGACATGGGCTATGAAACAAACAAGTTTCATAGGGATTATCCCATGAATTGAACGTGGTGGGATTCAAGGATAACATATTGATATTTACCCAAAGAGTTAACATCCATTGGTCCACATACATTTGAATGAATGATCTCTAGTACTCTTTTTTCCTTATTAGTTCCACTAGAAAATGATGATCTATCTTGTTAACCAAACACACAATGTTCATAGAAATCATTTTTCACCAATGTGACCCAATCTATGATGCCACAACATACATGCATTTTCAATGGTAATTACATAGGAAAAGTTACACATAGTAAAGGAATTTAGCCCAAACAAAATCCCTATCTGAGATCCTTTAGCTATCACCAAAACTCCCTCTTACCAACCTACAACCATACTTATCAAATTTCACATGCATTCTAAAATCATTCAACTTGGACATTGAAAATAAATTTCTCACAAGTCCTATAATATGAAAAATTATCAAGAGTTTTAGTCCTCCCATCACTAAAACATATCTTTACCTTTCCATTACCAAAAATATTCTTTGTGTTGTTATCACCAAGGAAAAAATCACCCTCATCATATGCATATAATTAGTAAACCACTTCTTGTGAGGATTCATGTGGTATGAGCAACCTAAATCAATAAGCCAAGCACCATTATTAATAGAGTTATCTAAAATAAATAAAGCATCTAAATCATTATTGAAGGAATTTTGTAGAGGAATCAATATTATTTTGGGTTAATGCAAGAAGTTGGGTCCACAAAAAGCTCAAAAAGTGGAAGTGTTTTTGTTTTTTAGAATTTGCCACACTTGGACTGAAATTTTGAAGCACTTACACAATGAATCTTACATAAAGTCAGTGATATAAAATTTAGTATTTTGAATTTGGTTTCCAAATATGTAATTTATTATAATACCCAGATGATAGAAATTAAATTTTGATAGGCATGTATAAAAACCACTTTTAAAAGTCACTTTTTTACCATACCATGCATGTGTACAAACACCAATTTTTGACCTAAATAAAAGTAAATTTCTAATTCCTTTTGGGGAAAGATATATAATAACATGAAGATTGATGAGGATATTTTTTGTAATTTATTTTTATTGAATTTTTATTAGCCCTAATTGTTGTTTTTTAAAATAAACATGTACAGACAACATAATTGGACCTAAACTAAACATTTTTTGAATATTTTTCATTGTGTAGATAATTATCTGAAGATTTATGTCATAATTTTTTTGCAAAAAAATTAACAAAAAAATGTTATCAAAAACCAAAAAAGCTTGATATTTCAAGTTTATGGACCAATTTTCTAAGAAATTAATTAAAAATAGAAAACATGATCTAATCTTAACAAAAATTAAATATTTGGAAACTTGACATCGTGATCTATAATGGGTTTTGATTTCATAGGTCAATTCTAAAAAAAGTCCAACTATATCGCCAAAGTTGGACATTTCTCTCGAATCTACCTTGGCTTTTTAGTTGCAGGTCAAAGGCTAGGGGTCGGGTTTCCAAACCTTTCCCAAGCCTAAAACTAAAGCAAAAATTGATTTGGAAATTCAAACTTTAAAAAATGCATACCCATTATAAAACATGTACCCATTCTGAAATAGAAACAGGTGATGATGGCAAAAGTGAATTGTTGGTGATCAATTAGGGCTCTGCAACCAAGGTGAACTAGGGTTGGATTTCTTGGATAGAAACGTGCGCTTGTGGGGGTGGACGTACACCCCCCCACCCAGGTTTTCCCTAACTGTGGGTTCCCTCTCCCCATAACTTTTTTTTCATTCTTCATTTTTTGTATGCCACAAAGTTCTTTTTTTCTTCTTTTTGTGTCTATGTTTCCTACTATGGTAGTTTGTAGCATTGGCCCCTTCATCCACTAATGGAGGAGGGTACGGATCAATCCCCCTCCAGCATTAACGAGGAAATGAACAAAAAGGATGAACCCTCATCTGGCTTCACACAAAAATCTTTCAAGGAGGCTCTGGCAGAGAATGGGGAAATGATTCCCAGGGATGCAAGATTCATTGTGGAAGCCTCAGCCGATGGCATTGGAGCAGATCAAGGTAAGTTTCCCTCGACCATTTCTAAGGACTTATTCATATCTCCCAATAAGGATCTAAAATCTGTAATTTCTAGCGAAAGAACTAGACTTAAAAACACTACGATATTCTTTGTGACCTTAGATGCCAGGAAAATTCCAACCAGGAAATTCCTGGACTCCTGGCTTGCCAGAGTTTGGGGAGGAAAATTTGGAATCCATGTAAAATTTTGTCGAATGATTCAACGAGGGATTTTCGTCATTTTCTTGGAAAATTAGGCCATGCAAGACAAAACCCTTGAGAAGCCCTACTGGAATGTGGGCGGTTGCACTTTTCGTGCCCTACCTTGGTCCCCAACGACCATAGCTGAGGAGGTCATTGCACTTTCATGCCCTAGATGGGTCATGATTAAGAATCTCCTACCAAAATTCTGGCATTTGATCCCCCATATTCTGGCTCTGATCAGAGCTGTGGTTAAAATTAATGAAACTAAAACTATCTTACCAAACTTGGACACGCGTGCTCTAATCTCCTTGAACCTCGACATCGAATTTCCTGATAACATTGTCATTAGAGAAGATCTAGGGTAGACTATGTGTCCTCTAGAGATTCTTGGTGGTATCAATGCATGCTATTTATGTCGTCGGGAAGGGCATATAAGAAAAAACCACCCCATTATCAAAAAGGTTACTAGCCCTACCTCTCCTAGCGAGATACTGAATAAGGAAAAAGCGGGTAAACATCTTGAGAAATTTTTTCATAGCGGTAGTTGTGAAGGGCCATTGCCCGTAGGAGTAGAGGGAAATAACTCTAACCCTAACTCCTAGATTCCCAACCCTAGTCCGAGAGACAGTGCCCACTCAGATAAATTGCCTGTGGAAAAGATGGGTGAATAGCCTGTAACAAACATTAATCTTTTCCAAATGGAAGTAAAGCTACAAAACCCCTTTGAGGCTCTTTCCTGGGATGGGGATGGTGAATTTCAACCAGGGGCTGAGATTTTCACACATGCAACTGTGGGTTTTAGGGAATCGGGAGCCCTATCTCTTGTTCAGTCTTTGGCTAATAATCCTACCGCTGTTGAAAACTGAGTGCGCAACAATTAGCAATTAAAAAAATATGACAAAGAATTCAGGAAAATTTGACTAACAAATATAATAACATTGACCCTCCTGCTATTTATGTAACTCGGGTTTGTAAATTGGTTGACTCTACCCACGCTGGGATCTTGGCCGTGAGGAAGGTGAAGTTATGGGTAGTTATCTGGCTGGGAGCAAAAAGGATGCTCCACGGCACACTAGCGACCTTAGTAACCTAACAGATGACCTGGTGAATGAATATGGTCTGGAATCAAAATACCTTCCCAGTGATGTACCACAAATAGACTAGGTGGGGGGGTATCCTCTGTTTCCCCCAACCAGACTGCTAGTCCTACCTTCACCCCCTTCATTGAGGTTGTTTCAAAAGCTCAACATCCCGAGACTGTCACTAATTCTTTTGACTTAAACCAGGAAGCTACTTTTAGTTAGGCGGCCTCTCCTAATGAGGAAAAAGCTAATCCTGACTCAAAAAAAGAAACAAGTTGCAAACCCCAAAAAAAAATCATAAAAACCCCAAAATTGGTGATCCTGCAGAAAACTCGGGCTGTAATAATGAAGAGGATATCACTATGGGGGGAGAAAATACTACCCCAAAGCCAAGAATTTGCCTTGGGAGGCCAAGAAAATAAAACATCACACCCCTCAGGGGAAAGAGAATTGTAATCTCAAAAAATAAAAGAAGGAAAACAAGTAATGTAATCCAATTCCCAGCTGCAAAAAAATACAAAGTTGAGGAAAAGCTCCCTAAATGTTTTGATCAATTCAAAAGCGGGCTAGATGACTCCCCCATGTTAGCAGAGAATGAAGGTTAGTTGCATCTCCTAGAATTACAGGGGGTTGGAATCCCCAGAGAGGAAGTACAATCTGAGAAGATTTCTTAATCAGGAGAAGGAGAAATATTTTGTAATGCTTCAAGAAACTAAGGTTGTTGGATTCACCCTTGAAATGAACTTAAATTTTGTCTGGAATGATTCTAAATTCTTTACTACCTCTCATGAGAAAGGTCGACGGGGAGCGGCCATCTTGATTTCCAACCATTGGGCCCAATGGGTCACTGGACATGGCTCCTCCCCCTGCAATAGATTGGTTTGGGTCACCTTAGATAAAGAAGGTGAGACCTTTGGAGTGTGCTCTATTTATGCATCTAATCACTACAGAGAAAGGATCAAATTGTGGTAGTGGATGACCAACCTGCAAGAGATACCCTAGATTTTGGGGGGTGATTTCAATATGATTGAGCAAATGGAAGATAAATGGAGAGGAGTGGGCATGTCCTGGAAGGGAAGTGAAAAGCATTTTTGGTGAGGACAAAAAATAAGCTTGGGTTGATAGACCCTCTACAAGGGAAAAAAAGGGACTCCAAAGGGATTTGGTTCATGTGGTGTAACACTCAGAAAGGTCGCCATAGGATCTATTGTAGACTTGATAGGTTCTACACCAATAAGGATTTTCTCTCTTATAGACCAAATAGTGATGGTGTCATAGTTCAAGTTTGTCATTATTCCCTCTCTAACCATCATCCAATCAAAGTTGTCCTAATCTCTTCCAATGAGGGTTCAGAAAGAACAAAGAAGAAAGATAGCTTTATTCTCAACACTTGCTTATTAAATGATGTTGATTGCTAAGATGCTATTGAAACTCTCAGAGAGATTAACAAATGGCTGCTAAAGCATTGCTCTTACATCGAAAGGTGGAATAAAAATGTGAAGGGATGGAGGAAACTTTTCCAAACAATTGGAAAGAAAAGAGCTTTGGACAAAAGGAAAGAAGAGAATGATATCCAAGATAGTGTTTTTGAGGCTGAATCAAGACTACAAAAGAACCCGAAGAGTATTTTACTTTGTGACCAAATGGTCCTGGCCAAAAACAAGTTAAGAAATCTCCAAGCTCATTAAGTGCAAGGGAAAAAAATCAAAGCCAAGCTGAACTGGCTCAAGAGTGGGGACAAAGGATCCAAGATTTTCTTTAATTACTTAAAGGAGAAAATTGGTCAAATATGGGATGGCTCATGTATGCTATCTTCTTAGGAAGAGATATTGGAGCAATTCCAAACCTTCTTCAAAGAGCTCTTCACCTCAGAGGATGGGGGACAAGCCAGTTCTAAGGCTCGAGAGCTCATTAAAAACCTCATTCCAAAAAATATTGCGGATGAGGATTTAGCCATGTTGGATGCAGATATTACAAAAGAGGAGACCAAAAGGGAAATTCTATCCATGAGCAATGATAAATCGCCAGGTTGTGATGGATTGCCTGTTGAGTTCTATAAAGCCTTTTAAGGATTGGATCTGTGAGGATTTATGACAAGTTTATGAAGAGGCTCTAAGCAGGGGATCCCTTGGGAAGGAAATAAATAGAGGAGTAATCAAGTTGATTCCCAAAGGAGGAGACAAGTCTCTAGTCAAGAACTGGAGACCAATTACCTTATTAAATGTCTCCTATAAAATCTTGACCAAGATTGTTGTGTTAAGGATAGTCAATATTCTACCAAAGTTCATAACCAACACTCAAATAGGGTTCATAAAAGGGTGGTATATTCTTGAAAATTTGATTACGAGCTAGGAAGCTCTAGAATGGGCCAGGCAGTCTAGGCAAGATGCAACAATGCTTCTTCTCGATTTTGAAAAATATTATGATCGGGTGGAGTGGAAATTTCTAAGGACTGCTCTCCAAGATTTTGGTTTCCCCAAAAACTTATACAAGATGGTGAACACCCTCCTAAAATATGCCTCAGCACAGGTTGAGGTTAATGGAAAAATTTCAGAGGTGATAACCCTAGAGAGATTGATTAGACAAGGTTGTCCCCTTGCCCCAGCCCTCTTTGTGATTTCCTCTGATGCCCTCTTTTATTTGCTAAAAGATAACTCTTTCTCTCCCAAAATCAAGGGTATCAAACTTCCTAACAATACAGAGCTAACAAATGTACAATTTGTAGATGACACTTCCTTCTGTGTTGAGATGGATCAGAGCAATCTAGATTCTCTAATGAAAAAGTTGGACCTATGCTGTCAAGATTCTAGGGCAAGATTGTCAAAACCCAAATCTACATTCCTTGGGTGGAAAGAGAACCCCCCTGATTGGCTGACTAGATTTGGCTTCCAATGGGGAGGCCCAAATAAGCTAGTCAGGTATCTGGGGATCCCCTTTGCAGTCAACCCAAACCTTAAGGAAATGTGGAACTAGGCTAGAGATAGAATTGATAAAAAGTTTGCAAGGTGGAATAGGCACTACCTCTCGTTGGCAAGAAAAATTCAAGTGTGCCAAAAGATACTCTCCTCATATACTGTTTACTTCACCTTGGTTTGGTTTTTTTGTAGCTACCAAATCAACAAAATTCAAAAGAGAATAAGATAGTTTCTTTGGTCAGATGGAAAAGGAAGAAGAAAAAGGCACTCGATAAAATGGGATTGGTGTTGCCTTAGGAAGCTCCAAGGGGGCATTGGTTTGAAGGACTTAAAAACTCAAGGCATTGCCTTGGCTGCTAAGTGGGTTCTTAAATATTTGAATGGTAATGAACCATGGAAGGTTCTAATTAGAAACAATATCCAAGGGGTAGTTCCTAAGATGGCCAAAACATGGAAGTTGCTCCCCCTAAGTGATATCCTCCCCAGTAAACACTCTATGATTTTGGCAAGCTCCCCAGTTTTTAGGAGCATTTGGAAGGCTTGGGAGCTAATAAAACACAAGGCCCAGTTGAGAACTTGTAATATTATCCTTAAAAATAATCAAAAATGTCAACCCTTCAGCTCTATCTAGTGGAACCTAGAGCATAACAGCAAAGCCCTTGCCTTGCTACAAGGGTGCTCGACAAAAAGTTGGAACTGCAAAGGCATTAAGACCTTTGGGAATATTCTCTCCAATGGTGGCTTGAAATTCTAGAATGCTTTGAGGATTGAATTTGACCTCCCCGCTTCCAACCATAGGACCTTCTATGTGCTTTGAGAGGCTTATAGTGATGCAATCCTTCTTATTGATGTTAAGACTTGTCTTGACCCTGCCAATGACATTGTCTAGTGTGATGGCTCCAAAGCTAGAAATGTCAAGGAAAAAAAAAATTATAATGAGCTCTTAGATGGAATTTTTGTTCTTAATCATGTGAATGCTTGTTGGGCACTATCCCTTGATAACAAAGAGTGGCAAAAAAATCTTGCTCTAGTTCGGCATAACTCCATGGAGCCTAAGAAGGCTTGCTTTAGATGGCTTGTGCTCTTGCAATAACTTCATGTTAAAATTAATTTTGTTGATGTTGAAATTTGCAACATGTGCCGGGTTCTAGAATCCTATAAACATGTTCTTTTTTATTGCCTTTATGCTCAAGAAATATGGAGATTATTCTGTCACAATTTAAATGTTTGGAAAAATTGTGGTAAAATCCTTTGGAAAGAAGTTCTTTTTCTTAATTTTAACATCACTAAAGATTGTAAGTTGTTTTGGTATTGGCTAACCAATGAAATATTGTGGCATATTTGTAAAATGAGGAATGAGAATAAGTTCATGGGAATGAAGAGGGAACTTACTGAGTTTCACAAGAAACTCACTTTTCTCAATATTGTTATGCAGGTTTCTGTGTGCATTGAGATCTCATTGGTCAAGTTTTTACGCTTCATAAGAGAAGGAACACCAACTGTTAACATAGATGATCTGGGAATCTTTTGCAAGGCGCTTGAAGAGATTCAAAAGGAGATTAATGAAGCTACTAGCAAAAACAAAGCAATTGAAATGGACCTTCCAAGAGAGGACCCAACAACTGAACCCAAGCAAGGAATTATTGATCATGCTGATCTGAAGAGAGGCAACATGGCTATAGCTTTTGTTGATGATGTCCTACCCAATATACCTCCCCAAGATATGAGATAACCTTAGAGAACTTGTTCTAGATTATAGAGTTCTAAATTGTAGTTTTTCGTAATGTTAATTTGCTGAAAACAGTTGTAGTGCATGCACAGATTGTTAAGTCCGTAATCAGCAAATTTGAATTCTTTATTTCTGAGATAGTTGTAAATCAGCACAATATGTAGAGAATCTACAACTGTAGATTTATGTATTTGTTGCTCACTTTATATTTAATATAAAAAAATAGAAATGGGTACCCATTATCTAACAAGTACTTGTTCTTAATTTTCCTGTTTGAAAATAGGAATGGGTACACATTTATAAATGGGTACCCATTTTATAACGGGTACATGTTTGTTATATATCCATTTTTTTTCAAATTGGAAAAAATTGATTCAACACATTTTTTTTGCAACATTCCTTTCTTGCATTACGGACCAACAGTGCCATTTTCTACAATTTTTAATTCAATTTTGTCTTATGCAATCTCTTAACAGATCATATTCTATTCAATTTTTTGAAGGAGACCATTACAAGTTGAATTTTCTAAAGTGGAATCAAGTATAAGGACTTTTCTCAAGAATATTTGAAAAAAGAGAGATTTTGGATATGTTCATGTATTTTTGTACTTCAAAGTTTATAGAACAAAGGATCTCCATATTATATAGTTTTATTTCAAAATTTGAAGGAGGTAGCAACTAGAAATTAGATTAAGAATCATTTTTTTATCAAGAGGGTTTGGTAATCATGGGATCAAATCAAAGGCAAAAAAGAAAATGTAGAAATTTAACATGACACACAAAGAAATTGAATCCAATGGAGAAATGGAGGCAAAAAGACAAAGAGATGGAAGAATAAGGATTCAAAAAATGAAAAATTTGGAAGCATCTAGTTCCATGAATCTTGAAGAGGAAACCATGAAGGATGAGATGAGTGTAGATGATGCAAATGTGAAAATGGTGAATATGGAAGAAAATGTAATTATGGAGACAAACCCAACTATGCCTTCAACCTCAACATTGAATGATATGGAAATAGCACCTATGCAAACACTTCAAGTATGTCTTCAAATCCACCTCTCAATGATATGGAAAATCCACCTATTCAAACAATTTATCGAGTTATGTCTTCAAACCCAAGTCTTGATAATATTGATCTTAGTTATTTAGATGAAGCTAGATACACCATTGATGATATCAATAATTCTAGTTTGAAAGAATGCAAAAAAAAAAATAGTAATAAATTATCTTGTATGAATTCAAATGAGAATCAAATCCCTCATATTGATGAAAATGAGAATGAAATCCCTTGTATGTTTGAAAACAAAGGTGAAACCCCTTGCATGAATGAAAATGAAACCACTTTTATGAATGAAAATGAAAATGTTTTTATACAATTGAAAGAGATGTCTTAGATAACCTTCCTGGTAAAATTTCTTGGAGACAAATGAGAACTCATAAAAATAAATATATAAAAAAAATTATAGAAATAAATTAGGATTTCAATGTCAACTCATGATACAATTGATGAAAATATGGAAAATGTGAAATGTGATGAAAAATTAGGTATTTTTAAAACCAAAAAAGAAAGATGATTTAGTAGAACAAGTCATATCTAGTGTTTCCAATGCTATTGGTTCTATATGAAAGAAAATTCAATCTAAAGATAAGAATGCAACACATCGTGCAATAACAACTTCTTTAGTTAATAAATCAACTTCAAATAAAAGAATGTTAAGTAAGATTAGTAAATATATAAAAGTAAGTCCCAAAACTTTGAAAAGAGTGGCTAAGAGAAGAGAAAGTAGTGAAAATGATCCAATTAATCAATGTTGGAGTTTAGTGGTAGACTCCCAAGGTCGAACATGAAATTAACTAATGAAAACAAATCTTTAATCAAAATATATTAGCATGATAATACAAGAGTATCACCTAATATTAGAGATGTTTTAAAATTAAGGGTAGGATCAAAAATCTGTAACCCTCATCCAAAGAATCTATTAGATATGACTCAAACTAAATTTTATAAAAAAAAAATAGATGATTCAATCTTACCAAATATTAGCATAAGTCAAAGATCATTCAAAAAATGTAAACCTTGGTATGTTTGAATAAATAAACAACGAATATCTTGTTGTAAAACTCGTGAACAATTTTGTTATTATTATGATATTTTTGATAGATACGTTGTACTTTGCATGCTAACCAAATTATGCAGGACATTTGTGGTATTGATATGCCACCCAAAACAATCAAAGACTTTATAGTAGGTTTGTTTTGTGAACCATATAATAGAAACTTATTTTATTTAAATGTGTGTATTTCTAGACAAAGCAATAGATGTGGCAACCTTTCATTGTTACGAGAATGTATACATGAAAGTAGTTTACATGAATTTGGACAACGATTAGTGGATGTTAAAAATTTAAAAAATGTTAAATATTCTTTAAAGGATGGAAAAATTGGAAAATTTTGTGAGCTAATTGTATATGCATAAAATTGGTCACGTCTAAGTAATCCTGACATTTAATTAAATATTTATTATTTAATTAATTTCTCTAAAGTCTTCTACATATAATTCAATTTAATTAATTTAATTATATTGTTCATTCATTTTATTCTCCCACCATAATTGAATAAATTTATTTTATTTAATTATTTCATAGGTCTACTTGATTAATTAAATGAATACATTTTATTTATTTAAATTAATTATCATCTTTTGAATTTTATTTATTTATTTTTTAGATCAGCAGGAATCGGGTAGCACGACCCCATATAAGCTGAATGTGCCTTAAACTTTTAACGGACTGCATGGCAAGCGAGACATGCCCTCCCACCACGGGGGTGGGAGACTAGACCTCGTGACCAACCTCCTGCAACAGGAAAGATTTAGCCAACCGAGCTAGGGCCCCAACCCATCATCTTTTGAATTTAATTAATTCTTTTGTTTTAATTAAATTTAAATATTTATTTTCTTCTATTTAAAACTTCTTCTAATTAATTAAATATTTTATTTAATTAATTTCATACACATGTCATTTCTTCAAATTTAATTAAATATTTTATTTAATTAAAGATCTTCTATTTTCTTCAAATCATAATTAAATATTTCATTTAATTATGAAATCTTCTTATTTCCTCAAAATCTTAATTAAATATTTATTTAATTACGAAAAATCTACATGCACCCATAAATAAATAATTGAATTTGATAATTCATTATTTATCTTCTCAATATCTTTCCATTATCTTCTTAAAAAGATGATTTTTTTAAATCATCTCATCTTATCTCTTCCATGAAAATGGAAAAATCTTGCTTTATTCGTTTTCTTCTATTTTTCTTTCCAGTCTCATCCATCTTCGACTGTTCGATTTGTTAGGAATTATCACAGCCATTGATCAACTCAGCCAATCAAAATCCCTGAAAAACTCTATAAGTACATGTGTGAATCCAAGCATTGGTTAGACAGAGACACACACGCAATTACACTTACGCATTTGCATCTTTAGCATTCTATCAATAATCATATCTTAGCAATAATCTGATCATAGCATAGCATAAAATTGCATCTTAGTATAGTATACATTTTAGTTTAAATCTCATTCTCTAGTAGTCCATTTCATTGAGCTTAGCATACTAAATCTGAGAGCAACTTGAATCAACGAAACACTGGAGATAGAGAGCAATAAAACGACTTTGAAGAAGCTGCACTAAGAGTTTGTTTATTTTTCTTTAAGCTTCTTTGATATAAGGTTTTATTGAATGTGTTTTGAATTCATTATAATAGGCATATTTTCATACACACATAAAATGGTGCCCACCGTGGGGTCCGATGCCTCGATTTTGACCCTTTCTTGTAGAGCATTTTGATAGGTTTCTGCGTTCTGGAGTTCGGCTTTCAAAAAAAATTGGCGTTTTAGCGCATCCGATACTTTCTGCAGCGCATCTGGGAATTTAATGCTTCTATTTTTGTAGGTATTTTAGTGCATTTGGGGACTGTTTCAGCACTTCTGAGAGTTAATTTAGCGCATCCGAGAGATAGAATAGTGCATATAATCTCATTACATTTAGAGTTAAATTTGCATTTAATTAAAGTAGTGCATTTAAGAGTTAAGTTAGCACATATAAGAGTTAAATTAGCGCATTTAAGGTAGATTTTAGAGCATTAATTACGGTGTCATTTAGAGATTTAAATCTACATTTAATTAAAGTAGCGCATTTAAGAACTATTTTAGAGCATTTAGGATTTTCTGTAGCGCATTTAGGGTCTATTTCTACACATCTGGAATCTATTTTTGTGCATATACTGTCTGTTTCTACGCATCTAAAATCCGTTTCTAGCATATACTGTCTGTCTCTATGCATCTGGATTGTAACACAAAAATAGGATTCTGAGTCTGACGCATTCCGCAGACAAGATCTTTTCTTGTTTAAAATGAATCAATCTAGGATAGTCACCACACTTTGATCATGTAGTTAAAATGAATTCCATGTCGATTGTGAAGCAATATCTTCACTTAGCTTAAATCATTGTGATTTGGTGCATTAAAATGAATCTGTTTACTCTGCTTGATTGTGCTTGAAAGTGGTAGGTGACTATGCTCTCACCGTGTGCAAACTAGGTGATCAAAAAACCAAACCCACTTTATCCCTATGTAACCATGATGCAATAACTAAAGTATCCTCTCCTCTTGCACAGTAATGCGATCCTAGGTGTAAGAGAAATGATTATTGCCTCTAGAAATTGGGTCTACCTAGGGATTTCATCACCCCAACATGACTCAAACCGGCAATGGAGCTAAAGCCAAGCTACCCTCGACCTGTATACAAATGTGAATCTTAAGGGAAAACCTAAGATTACGAGTGTGGATGTGTCATACAGACCAAGTTGTACTCCCCAAAACCATGTTGAGCTTAACCTCTTTAGGCTAGAGTGCCTCCTAAACGGAGCTTAATCTTGCACCCCATGTATGGCCACTCAAATGGGGTTCCCGAATTAAACACCATTGTTTAGTAAACCAAAAACCTTCTATTTGCTAGCACAGCACCGGTCGGTGTGAAGGCATCTACACTTTCGCGGTCTGTAGTAGAGGTGATCAATCTACCATGGGAGTTTCATGGGGGTTGGAAGCTTGGTTGGCCTGAAAAGAGAGTGCACTATAAGGGGGAGCCCGTGCAGCCAAGCTTCTGAATTCACACGCTACCGATATGCGGCTGGGGAAACCTACGTAGAATCTAGCGGATATTGTCCTAGATTTACCATAGGATGTTCTTTCTTTATCTGTGTTTGGTTACATTCCATTTAATTCGAAGTGTTTTCTGTGTTTTCATTCACAGTAATTTAGATAAAAGATCATCTGAAATGAACATGAAAAACAACAACTGAAATCATTCACACACCTAACTTTCTGACATCTTTGGTCCAGTAACATTCTAATATTTCTCCCATGCTTAGAGAGTGGAAATCAACAAAATTTGTCAAGAAATCAGTTTCCAATAGGATCAGGAAACCCAAGAAACAATTAGGGTACAAGAAAACATTGCAAAGAAGAAAAAAATTGTACAAAATTTGACACGTTTTGCTTCATTACCGCGGATTTCTTCATAGATACCAAGACTTTGTTAGGGGATTCACTGACGAATACGTTGTAGAGCCTTTGGATTCTCGAGCTTATTATTAGAGATTAGCTCTATCTCAACGACATAATCTTAATCAACTTCTTGAGTTTGATAATATACCACAACCTTCTATTGAATATCCATCACATCCTAGTCAAATCCTTCAGTGATCTTAAAACCTTTCTTCAAAAACAAAGATCAAATCTTTAAGAGTGCACTTTTCAAACAAATTTTTTATTATTGATTCAACTTCCCCAATAGGATTCTGACTTCCTTCATCATTGGAAGCCATAATAAAAAATTAGGAACATCTTTGATCATATCATAGGATTCACATCTTATCAAATCAAGATATCATCATTATCGCACTTATCAAAACTGTGATCTAAGTTTAGAAGAACTCTTCAAAATGATATGCCTATCTCTACAAGATCTCAGTATAATAAATTGAAGGACAAAATCCAACAAGAAGGTCATACCCAAAACACTCAAGAAGAAGGTGAAAGCAGTAATCCTCCTTACAGTGTAAGTCGTAATCCACTTTTCAACAACAACATGGATAACAAAGAAGAAAATCCATTCCACAACTACAGAGACATGAGCAAAACCCATATAGATAGTGATGATGAATGAGATGAAGAATGTCTTAGAGAGGCTGAGTAAGATCCCAAATTTCACAAAGCCATAGAAAAGATCTTGCAATGTGATAAGAAAAATATTTCCTCTATCTAGCTGACCAAGGAGCTAAATTGCCTCATGACTTTGATACCGAGAATTTGAAGAGCAAACCTGAAGAAACACCCCTATCTGATTTTAGTGCTTTGACTCAACAAATTAAGGCACTTCAAGGACAAATTAAAGAGTTACAAGGGGGAACCACAACAAAGAAATATACTCTTGCAGACATTTTTCCTTATCCTTTCGATCGAAGTCTCAACATGATTCCATTTCCCAAACATTGTTAAATTCCAAAATTTGATCATTATAATGGGAAATTAGATCCAATCAATCATGTTAGAGATTTCTGAAACATGACTTTACAGTTTTCTCATGAGGAACTTACTTGATGTGTTTGTTTCCTAGGAGTCTTGGAGGTCACTCTATGGAATGGCTATCAAAAATCACACCTCCTGTCAAGACATTTGAAGAATTAATCAATTTGTTTATATCACAATATGCCTACAACATCCAACACCAAATCACTATGATAGATCTCTGCAAAGTTGCGCAAAAACCTGGTGAACCTTTTATTACTTTTCTTCAGATATGGAGAAGAATGTTTGCTAGATATCCACGTCCTGTTCCTGAAAAGGAAAAGATGGTCACTTTCATTAACAGCTTGAATCCATAAATGAGCTATTGCTTGAATTTACATTGTCCTCCCTCTTTTGAGAAACTAATTGAAGATGTTATAACCATTGAAAGTGCTTTGGTAAAAAGAGGAATAATAAAACTTGACAAGGACAATCCTATCTCATCCAATCATCACAACAATCAGGACAAGTCTAAATTTTGGACTCGCAACAAGAACGTGGTGAATGATGGTGTTGTTGATGAAAATCATGTCTCGACTAAGCCATTTGTTCTTAGTACTCCAAGTTCTCCTCGCAACAACAACTATAACAATGTCAACTCGGTTACAAATCAAGGAAATAATCCTCCTCCTCCAAGGAACAATGTGAATCAACATTCTACTCACAATCAAGGGACTGCCAACAATCAAGGTTTCCAGGGAACCACTAACAATAACCACTCCTTAGGGAATATCCCAAATACAAATCCACAACGATTTTCATTCTTCTCTAGTAGAAGAACCTACACTCCACTGGGTCAATCTTCGGAATCTGCATTCAAAGAATTGATGGCTAAAAATGTCATTTCCTTGCCACCTCAACGAAACTATGAACCTAGTGTGAAGCCTCCATCATGGAATGAGGCATACTATTGTGACTATCATCGATGTATAGGTCATCGCACAAATAACTGTCAAGCCTTGAATAATGCCATTCAAGACTTAATCGAAAATGGCACCATCACAATAGAAGGACATCAACAATCAAATGAAGACCACCAAGCTTTTCGCAACCCTTTGCCCAACTATCAAAAAGGTGAGTCTTTTGGAAAAAGTGTGAATCATATTGATGATCCAATAATCAATCATATCTACAATGATGATGAACGGGTCAACATTATTAAATTCAACGAGAAGGTGGAATATAGAGAAGTCAATGCAACAACAAGGGCACAAGCTAAATTTGTCTTAAAGGGTGCCTCTTCAAAATCCACTAGGCCGCCACCTCAACATCAATATGACTTAGTCAACCAACTTCAGAAAACTCCTACTTAGATTTCTATCTTAGAACTCTTGAAGATTTCCCCAGCACATAAGGAAATTCTCGAAAAGGCCCTCGTTGAAACAACTGTATCCACTGATTTGGATGTGGACCAATTTCAAACCATGGTAGGACACTTGTCTTCACCCATATGTCTCATTTTCTGAAAAAGATGACGTTTCCATGACTCATCCCCACAATTCATCATTATACTTAGAAGTCATGATCCACAAGTTTCATGTCAGACGTGTCCTAATAGATGGAGGGGCTGGTTTGAACATATGTACCATGAAGTTAGTTCAGGCTTTAAGATTTTCTGAGGACTCCATTGATCCTAGAAGAAAGATTACTATTAAAGCCTATGATGATGAGGAAAGAGCATCCAAGGGTTTAATCATGCTACCAATTAGAGTGGGACCTGTTATCAAAAATACTTTATGTCAAGTATTAGACCGTGATCTTACATACATCTTGTTGGGTCATCCTTGGATCCACGAAATGCAAGATGTTCCATCCACATATCATCAATGTCTTAAGTTTCCTTATGATGGACAGTAAATCACGATACCAGTTGATAATTCAAATATTCAAACTTGTGCCAATATCAAAGCTAGTCAAGATACTTTGGTTCCTAACAATTGAGAAGCTCGTGCTAGTACTTCTCTCAAGATTGATACACAAATAAATTAGTTAACCAATAGTTTTGACAAGAAATTGAAATTCAAGGACCATGGAGTTGGGGAGTACTCTCTCTATCTTGCTAATTTACCTACATCACCTCGATCACACGGACAACCTTCTATCAGACAACATCAAGTATCAGCAGTGTCAACATCAACGCAACCACCAACAGAGCCAAGCACAAAGTTTAATGGACGATTCATCAAAGAAAAATTCCCCATGGAAGATCCTAAGGATAGAGACATTCTAAACTGGCTCTATAAAGATGAAGATGAAGTAGTTTTTAATGTCAAATTACCAACAGATAGATATGGAAAAGGGTATTCAATCTTGCAGAAGATGGGCTATGATAAGGGTCTTATCAGAAAAAGAAAAGGAGTAGTTGAGCCTATTCACCTTCGAGGACTTGCTGTGAAAGAGAAAACCAGATTAGGCTATGATACTAACTCAAAAGAAAAAACACCCAAACAACTGCATGACATTGTCTTCACATTGCAAG
>VDFB02134459.1:0-33397 GCA_007258455.2 Sequoia sempervirens | reverse complement strand
GGTACATCTTCACATTCAAAGTAATTATCAAGTGTTGCAATTCAATCCAAAATCTCTTCCTCATTCAATTTACCTCCATACATAGGTACATCCATTTTTACTTTGTATTTATCTTCCTTGATTGCTCTTAGTAGCTTGGCCATCCTTTTCTCATTAGGATCCAATTCCTCTTCTTCTTTTTCTTCTTCATTCTCCTCTTCCCCTTCTTCTTCAAGGTCACTCACATCACCCATGACCATACCTCTCCTCTAACTGGTTTCAACAACCTCAAGCCTTGCTACCACCATATCTTGTAGTTCCTTCAATATCATAATCTCTTTTGCAGTCTTTTGTTTCATCTCATTCATTTCCCTAACCACAGGGTTACCCTTTGGAGGCATCTTGTTATCTTTTTCACATCAACCTTTCTCTCTTATTTCACACTTTCCCTTTTTACAGACCTACCTATTCTCTAATAGCAATGTGATGCAAAGTAGGGTGGTTTTCTTCAAACAAACTCAATCGAACAAATTTTCTAACTGTAGGACCCTAATTTGATGGGTTTCTCTCACAATCTTCCTATTTCCCTAGTAGTACACCACAACTAGTTTTTCCAACATAATTTCCAAACCATGCCTTAAACCCAAAATTTAATCACCATTTAGGATACCCTTTTTGACATTTGAAAACATATCAAATTTGCAGGTATGATTGCTTTGGAACAAAACCTTCAAAAATTGACTGCTACGCTGGAATTAGGTTTAATTGGGCATATTCAACTTAGGTCACAACAAGGTTTTCTCACTCCAAGGTTCAAATCTCCATGCCAATGGCTCATACCCACCATATGATTTCTATCCAACCTTTTCCAACAAAACTCAATCACTACCTAAGGGTTCCTCTTCAAACCCTAACTTCTATACATCTTATTTTCCTAAAACATGAGGGTTTCTGCCCAATGCATCAACAAATGTGCACCTATCTTCATACCCTACTCCTACAAACATCTAGAAAAAAAAACCTAACATATCTACACCCATTCCACTGATTATTAGACCTTTTCACTGGTGGAATGGGTCAAAAACTCATTTTCTTCAATCAAACTCTCTTTAACTAGGGTTTCTGGCTGTTGTGGAAAAATGGCTCTAACTCTCCCCTATCTTGATGAAAACGAATTAAATCAACTGAAAATGATATAATACTCAACACACCATGAATTATAATGAGTTTTAAATCATTCTTAGGTCGCACAGGGCCGTACTAATCTCTATAGCAGAAAAATATAGCTTAAAAAAGTAGAAAATAGAGTTTTATTGATGTTCAATCTTTAAAATCACCACCAAAACCTTGTCTCGACCATTCCAAGGTGTATTTAAACATTACAACATAAAATTAAATCATTCTCAATTTTATTTTGAATCCCCAATGGTTCACCTTCCCTTTTAGACACAAAATGCAAAAATTATAGGTGCAACATTTTTGCAAAATTTTCAAAATTGACATCTTTCAACAAACTAACATCAACATGACTCAACTGGCCCACAAGACATAAAACATGGTCTTAAAGACATTATTACAAACAAAATGACTTTACCATACCTAAGTACTAACACTTGAGCAACATTTTTGCATTAAGACCTATGGTGCCCTGCACCATACTCCTAGGAAAAATGGACTCAAGTCCCTCTTGAGTCTGCAACCATGTAGCCATGCTTGAGGACATAATACTCACTCATCCTTTAAGAAAGTACATCCTTCCATACAGTCAAATACTAAAACAAATCAAAAGGTAAATTCGTAGCTTTGAAATTATGGCCCCTTGATTGCATTTGGAATCTCCAACATGTAGTTGCTTCCATTTTGTTTGAGGGACTACATATACTGCCACAACATCTTGGTCTCCTTCAATAGCATGTTTCATCTTCCATTTAGGCCCCTCACTCCTTAAGTCTGCAATCTCAACAAAATTGGTGTACATTCCCTCTTTGTCCCTACTGATCATGGCATCAAACCTAGTCTCTTGATTAGTGTTACTGCCCTCTGCTAAAAGAGATAAATCATGTTTGACCTCCCATGTCCCCTTGTGTAGCATTTGTAATGAATGTGTAAAGTCTTCTTTCTGAATGAAAAAGAGAAAAATATGAATTGCACTTTCCTTACCAATGCCATCACCTATCAAATTTGGAAGGGGCTTGGATTGAGAGTCCATAACACAATTCTTACCACTCAAACTTGCAATGTTGGATGTTGCTTTCTCCTTGAGGTCAACATAATCACTAGACTTTTCCTTTCATCTTTTTTTTCAGTTTGTAATACAGAAAATATAACCTCTTGTTTGAAATTAAATTTCTTAATTTTGTTTATTTTTGCTATCACAATGTCTTTAGGTTTAGGAGTGGCTGCAATGTCCATGTTCTCTTCTTCAATTTTTATGAACTCCTTCCTAACTACCATCATCACATTATCTCCCTTAGTTTGTCCTTTGTCCTCCTCATTCAATGGTGTCAAAGTATAGGCGACCCCATCTTTTTTTATCTCATAATTATTCATCCTTTCATCATACATAGCATGCCTATCAAACTACCAAGGCCTCCCTAGTAGCAAATGGAATACATCCATGGGTAGTATGTCCCACAAAATTTTGTCTTTGCACCCCCCTATATTGAACTCCACCCAAATTTTTTCACTTACCAAAACATATTGAAACTCATTCAACCAAGAGACTTTGCAAGGGGTATCATGTGGTATTCTAGGCAACTTAAGTTTATCAACCATCTAAATTGAAACTATATTATTTGTATTTTCTGAATCAAATTTACAACTTTACAAACCTTACCCAAGCACTTACAAGTTGTCTTGAAGAGAGTCTTCCTTTGTGGTGGTTCCTTCTCTATTTATGCTTTGATGATAGTTCTCCTTACCATGATTGATTCCCCAACCTCTGGAGTAGCATGTTGTGATGGAGAGTTGACACTCTCATTGTTCTCTTCTTGTACCAATTGAGATCTTCTTTCTCCTCCATGTGAAGTAGAGACCTAACCTTCATTACATTTCCAAGCTTGATGTCCAAACTTGTTGCATTGATATCACCTTCTTGTGAATCCACTAGAACCTCTTCCTTGACCTTCAAATTTTCCTCTAAAGCCTAATCTACCTCCTCTAAATCCACCTCTTTGATCTGCAACTTGTTCTTGGACTTTGCTAGTATCCTCTTGGCTCTCATATGACTGCCTCGAATTAGAAAATGAATCTCCTCCTCTAGAAGTGTTGTCTCTGCCCCTGATTTTTTTTCTTTCCTTCTCTTTATATTTTCTTTGGCCCTAATTTCCAATTGAAAGCATTCCTCAACCATTCTTGGGTATTCCAAACTTAACTCATCTTGAATGTTAAACCTTAACCCACTAAGATATCTAGCCACATCCACATCATCCTCCATGTGACCTGCTCTTATACTTAGCTTATAAAACTCATCAGTATAGGCTTTGACATCCATTTCTCTTTGTTTCATACCTTGAAGTTTCTTGAACAATTGAATTGCATAATCAGCTGGTAAAAACTTACCCTTAAGCTTGGCCGCTATTATGTCCCAAGAGACAAGTTTTGATTTTCCTTTCTTCCTCCTTTCAGTTTTCTCATAATCCCACCATAATAGGGCATGACCCTTCAATTTTTTTTTTGCTATCTTGACCCTTTGTTCTTTAGATACATCTTCTTATTCAAAATAATTATCAAGTGTTGCAATCCAATCCAAAAGCTCTTCCTCATTCAAGTTACCTCCATACATAGGTACATCCATTTTTACTCTGTGTTTATCTACCTTGACTTCCATTAGTAGCTTGGCCATCCTCTACTCATCAGGATCCAATTCCTCTTCTTTTTCTTCTTCATTCTCCTCTTCCCCTTCTTCTTCAAGGTCACTCACATTGCCCATGACCATACCTCTCCTTTGACTAGTTTCAATAGCCTCAAGCCTTGATACCACCATATCTTGTAATTCCTTCAATATCCTAATATCTTTTGTATTCTTCTCTTTCATCTCATTCATTTCCCTAGCCATAAGGTTACCCTTGGAGGCATCTTCCTTTTTCATTTCAACCTTTCTCTCTTATTTCACACTTTCCCTTTTTACAGACCTACATATGATATGATACCAATTTGATACAGAGCAGGGTGGTTGTCTTCAAACTAACTCAATCCAACAAAATTTGTAACTCTAGGACCCTAATTTGATGGGTTTCTCTCACAATCTTCCTATTTCCCTAGTAGTACTCCACAACTGGTTTTCCCAACATAATTTCCAAACTAGGCTTGAAACCCAAAATCTAATCACCATTTAGGACACCCTTTTTGACATTTGAAAACATAACAAAACCTTCAAAAATTGACTGCTACATTGTAATTAGGCCTAATTTGGCTTATTCAACTTAGGTCACAATAGGGTTTTCTCACTCCAAACTTCAAATATCCATTCCAATGGCTTAGAACCACCATATGATTTCTATCTAACCTTTTTCAAGAAAATTCAATCACTACCTAAGGGTTCCTCTTCAAACCCTAACTCCTATACATCTTATTTGCCTAAAACATGAGGGTTTCTACCCAAGGAATCAACAAATGTGCACCTATCTTCATCCCCAGCTCCTGAAAACATCTAGAACACAAAAAATAACATATCTACACCCATTCCACCAATTATCAGACCTTTTCACTAGTGGAATGGGTCAAAAACTCATTTTCTTGAATCAAACTCTCTTTAACTAGGGTTTCTGGTTGTTTTTGGAAAAATGGATCTAACTCTCTCTCAACTTGATGAAAATGAATGAAATCAACTGAAAATGATAGAAGACTCAGCACACCATGAATTCCAATGATTTTTAAATCATTCATAGGCGGTACAGGGCCATACTAATCTCTATAGCAACAAAATATAGCTTAAAAACATAAAAAATGGAGTTTTATTGATGTTCAATTCAAAATCACCACTAGAACCTTGTATCAACTATTCCAAGGTTTATTTAAACATTACAAAACAAAATTCAACCATTCTCAACTGTATTTTGAATCCCCAATGGTTCACCTTCCCTTTTAGACATAATGCAAAAATTGCATGTGCAACATTTTTGCAACTTTTTCAAAATTGATATCTTTCAACAAACTAACACCAACATGACTCAACCGACCCAAAATACATAAAACATGGTCTTAAGGACCTTATTACAAAAAAAATTGACTTCACCATACCTAAGTACTAACACTTGAGCAACATTTTTGCATTAAGACCTATGGTGCCCTGCACCATTGAGGAAGTATGTGTTTCTACAAGAAAGTTCGGGTCTTCGCAAGTTGGTGAAAGTTTTTGTGTCAGGAAGATGCTTTGAAGACTGTTTGGGAGAATGCTCTATATTTCCTTAATTTTTGATATGGTCTTGTGGTTTGGTATTTAGTGTTTTTGTTATGTGGATGTTTCACTCCTATATTTTTAGGTCACCAATGTTACTAAGGAGGTTTCTGGTAATTACAGTGAGTTGGCAATTTTTGTTGGTTGTTTGGATTGGTCTAGAAAATGCTTCACATTTCTTTGTATTGATATTTCTACTCCTACAACTTGGTGGATGTGCTCCCAGTGTTTATGCAGTATCTTAGTTTAGTTTTCATGTAATGGTGTCTAATGCAAGTTGATCTATTAATGTTCTATCTCATGATTGTGTATTTTGTGCTTTCAAGATGAAGTTTTCTGGTTTCATTTGCTTTGTGGTGGATGTTTGTGGCATATCTACGTGAAAGAAGTCTCAAGAAGGGTTGTTGGATGTTCATGGAACATGTCTTTGTGGTCTAAACATTACTGGTTGATCTCTTTGATTCTGCATATTGTGTTGAGTTGGATTTCTAGGAAATTTGTGGATATCTGGCTGACAGGGTTTGTTCTCTTGCTTGCACTAAGTTCTTTGGGGTCCATACTAGCATATGAAGTTGTGTTAAAGTGTATTTGGGTCCTAACCTATCTTGTTGAGAAGTATATTGAGTAGATTCAATTGTAAGAGTATTTTTGGGCCGTTTGGTTATGTGCTACATGTTTCATTGTTGCTGACTTGGATTGGTGTGCGCCAACATGTGAGTTGTTTGGGATCACATTGTAAGATGCAATAAGATTTTTTTTGGTCCCCTATATCTTTTGGATAGGACCAAATTATGTTTTTGTGGTTGACTTATGGAAATCATTGTTTGTATTCTTTCTCGACAACCTAATTGATGTTTTGATATCTTGTGAAGGATATAAATGCAAGAACATTTTAGTGCAAGAAAAGGAAGAGTGTGGTGATGTGTGAAGATGAATTGAAGTAGTGAGTTGTGAAAAAGAGGAGAGAAATGATCTTTAACACTTTAGTCAACAGAGTGTATTGTTGACATATGTTGTAATTCCTAAATCTTCATGTATCCTATTTTGAGATAGTGAATCTCATCAGGTCGTTGTAACTTGTATCTTGCCCTAAGGTTGTGCACCTCAATACTACAAGTCATTTTGTATCTTTCCCTAAGGTTGTGTGCCTTAGTATGGAAGTCCATAGGTATTGAGCCTTTTATAAGTAGTGAGATTCTATATTGTGAGTTAACTCTCACCTTGGTTTTTCCCTTCTTGGGTTTTCCATGTAAATCTAGTGTTATCTTATGCATCTGTTTTCATAGTCATATATTTCTTTTTTTCAATTTTGAATAAGTGCAACAAATCTAGATAAGGGTTTTTGATTTTTCCAATAGTTTTTTTTTGCATATTGTTGAAGGGTTTAAGGTTTGAAAGGGTTTACGTTTTTGTAGATACCGATTCACCCTCGTCTTGGTATCTAGGTGTGTTCAAAAATTGGTATCAGATCCACACTCCTTTAAAGAATCTTGACCGCTTGAGGAAAGGTCTAGTATGGCACATGATGGAGCTAAAAAAGGTCCCAGGTTTGATGGCATAAATTACACCTTTTTGAAATTGAGAATGGAAGGCCATCTAAACTCTATAGGGTTTGGTGTTTGGAAATTAGTCGAGGATGGTTATACTGCTCCTATTGCTTCTCCAACAAATCCAACTAAGATCAAGTTGTATGAGAACAATTCCAAGGATAAGAATGCTATCTTGTGTGGATTAGATGATTCAAAAAATTTGAAGGTGATGAATTGTAGTTCTGCTAAGCATGTCTAGGGAAAACTTAGTAGCATCTATGAAGGAGGCAATAAAGTAAAGCAAGCCAAGATTAAAATTTTCAAGAGTAGATTTGAGACCTTGAGGATGATAGAGGATGAATATATTGCTAGTTATATGCTCTGAGTGTATGAATTTGTTACTAACATCAAAGGTTTTGGTGGAGAAGTAAATAGAGACAAGTTTCAAGAGCAAGGAGGGTTATGCCACAATGTCATTGGAGTTGATTCATACTGGCCTATTTAGACTTACAAGAGAAAGGAGTCAAAAATTTGAAAGGTATTTCATGTTACTTATTGATGATTATACTAGAATGACTTGGGTTACATTTCTAAGAGATAAATCAAAATATTTTGATAAGTTTAAAATCTTTAAAGAAAAAGTGGAGAATGAAATGGATGCAAAGATCAAATGCTTAAGGTCAAATAAAGGAGGTGAATTTACTTCAAATTAATTTGAAAAGTTTTGTGAAGATCACAGTATTAGGAGACATATTTTTTCTCCTAGAACCTCTCAATAGAATGGGATAGAGGAAAGGATGAATAGGATTATGTAAAAATGGCTAGGACAATGTTGAAATACATCGATCTGCCGTATATGTATTAGAAGGAAGCAGTTCACACTTTTGTATATTTTCTTAATAGAGTACATTTGAGGTTCAATGGCACTAATTCCCCTTATGAGCTATGGTATGGTAGACCTCCTATTGTTAAATACTTCAAGATATTTGGTAGAAAATTCTACATCAGAAGAGGTGAAGAAAACCTTGGAAAGTTTGATTCAAGGTGTGATGAAGGGATCTTTCTTGGTTACTTAACTAGGAGCAAAGATTACAAATGCTACAAGAAATTGGTAAAGATGATTGAAAGCACAAATGTTAAGGTAGACAAATATTTGTATCAAATATCACAAGAACTAGAGGTTTGTGGATCTGATATACATCCCTAGATTGAAGAAGAAGAAGAAGAGAAAGAAGAGAAGAAACCAAAACCAAAAAAGGTTCCTAAGACTCCAAAAAAGTATGTTCAAAATAATCATTCAATAAATTAGATCATTGGAGACAAAAATGAAGGTGTGTTGACCAAAAGAAGGTTTGAAAAAGAAAGTGAGCAAGTAAATTTATGTTTATTGTCCAAAGTAGAGCCTAAGAACTTTGTTGATGCTAGCAAAGATGATGGTTGGATAAAGGCAATGGAATAGGAATTGAATCATATAGAAAATAATCAGACATGAGAATTGGTTCCTAGACCAACTGATAAGAATATGATAGGAACAATGTGGGTGTTCTGAAACAAGCTGAATGAAGATGGTGAAGTTGTGAGGAACAAATCCAGATTGGTATGTAAGGGGTATACACAAGTTGAAGGTGTTGATTTTGAGGAGAATTTTTCTCTAGTATCTAGAATGGAGGAAATAAGGATGTTTCTTGCTTTTGCTACTGTAGACATCCAAATTTGGACACTTAATTTATCCAAATTTATCACTTTTCATCTAAACATCCTCTTATCCAAGTTAATTAAGTAATATTACTATTATTTAATTAATACCCTTAATTCTGCCAAATACCTAAGGTATTTAATTAATAATTAAATACCTAAGGTATTTAATTAATAATTAAATACCTTACCCTCCTTAATCCTCTTTTCATCAAATAAATTAAATAAATATTACATTTATTTAATTCCTCACATGTCATTTTCATCTAATCCTAATCCATTTCCTAATCTCTTCATTAAGGATGTGCACATGCCTAATCCTTGATTAGGATGTGTCACATCCTCCAACTTTTGCAAGTTGGCTTTTAATCCTAATTAACCCCTAATTATCCTCTAATTACTTATTAGTCAAACCTAATTAGTACCTTGGTCAACTCTTCTCCAAGGAATTTTTAATTCCTTTTTATTTATCCTAGATTCCCCTCTTTTATATGTGAATTTTTAATTCACATTCTATCCTTCCAAGGCTTCTAGAACCTTGGACTTGTCACAATCTCCACATGTGATCAAGTCCCACCTTTTTGGAGCCCACCTTTTATCTTTTAAACTTTCCTAAGAATGTGAATTTTTAATTCACACTTATTTCCCCAACCACCTTTCCTTTTCCCATGTAGATTTTTGAGGAATTCTAAAATTCCTCAAAAGTCCCTTTCACTCCCACTTGGGGACAAGGAATCCCTTTTTGAGGAAATCCTTTCACTCCCTAAGGTGCTTGGAAGGTACTTGTCCTTCCTCCACCTCATGTACCTTCTTGACACCTCACCTCCATCTCATATCCCCTTGGCCACTTCACCCTCCACATGTCAAGATGTGAGGGCTTGTGGGTTCTCAACCCACCATAGCCCTTCATCTTGGCCTTGTTGGATGCATCTCAACCATTGAATTCTCTAGAGAATTCAAATTCTTCTATAAATACCCCCTCCTCAAGGGTATTTTCAACACTTAGCCATTTGATAGCTACATGCTGCCAATTTGCACTTTCAATCATTTACCATCATCTAGCTATCTACTCTAATCATTTTGCACATTTAATCTTGCATTTAGTCACTCAAGAAGCCATCTAAGGAGCACACAAAATCATCCCAAGCAAGGGCCAATCAAGGAGACATCAACAGCAAGGAAGGTGAAATCGTTTGTATCTTGTTTTGTCCATTTTCCTTTTTGTTTTATCACTCTTTTGGCTAATCTTGAAGTGTCCTTAGTATTTTATCACTTGCATTTTTAAGTTATTTTGTACATTAGAGTAGGATAAAATTCTTAGGATCACATTTCTGGCACGCCCGGTGGGACCCACAAATGGGTTCATGCATTTAATCTCCCTTTTTGTTAAAAATTTTGCAGGAAAAGGTCGCAGAAAGGCGGCAGCGCCCTCTGCCTTACCGTAGAAAGGCGGCAGCGCCCTCTTGTCCACTGCAAAAAGGCAGCAGCGCCCTCTACTTTACCGCAGAAAGGCGGCAGTGCCCCCATTTTGCTACAGAAAGACGGCAGCGCCCTCTGCCTTACTACAGAAAGGAAGCCACTGCAGAAAGGCGACAGCGCCCTACATCTGAAAGTTTTATTCCTTCTAACACGTTTGCTGCGATTAGGGATATATTTAGAAGGTTTTTCTAACACTTTTCTTGCAGTGGGAGGGGCACAACTTTCCTTTTTTCTTAAAAATCTGACAAAGTTTGCCACAGAAAGGCGGCAGCGCCCTACATCTGAAAGTTTTATTCCTTCTAACACGTTTGTTGTGATTAGGGATATATTTAGAAGGTTTTTCTAACACTTTTCTTGCAGTGGGAGGGGCACAACTTTCCTTTTTTCTTAAAAATCTGACAAAGTTTGCTGCAGAAAAGCGGCAGCGCCCTCTGCCTTACCGCAGAAAGGCGGCAGCGCCCCCATTTTGCTGCAGAAAGGTGACAGTGCCCTCTTGTCCACTGTAGAAAGGCGGTAGTGCCCCAAAACAACACAGTTTGGAAGGTAAAATAGTCATTTTGGCTTCGTTTTTGCTCTCATTTTTTGCTATTTTCAAGTGATAACCCTCTAACATTGTTTTGACAAGGATATTGGTGTTTTTTTTGGCTAACGTGTTGTAGCATATTAGGGCGTACTTGATCAAGAACGAAGAAAAAGACAGCTAACATTTGTTTGCAGGGCCATCTATTTTATTAGATTTGCAAGAAAATTATCCTTGTTGTTTTGGAACATAGTCTAATTAGGGGGAATAAACTTCATTGCTTGCTGTGATTGTTTGTTCTTGTGTTACCCAAGGGGGCATTAATTTGTTTTCACTTTCCCCTTGCACTTCGTATGAGCCTGGGGAGTAGTTGGAAACGGTTAGTGTCTTCTTTTTAGTGGGACCTGCTTGAGGATTTTATCACCCCAAGGGACGATTCCAACCACGTGTACCGGCGGGGTATATAAAGGGGGGAGAACGAAAGTTGTACTCCAATCCAGTCACGTCGTAATTGGCGGAGCGTCAAAGCTAGGGTGATACCTAGATAGATGTGAAGAGTTGGTCCGAACCTTTCAGTATCTCCCTGGGGTTCCCGACTCACGCTTGTGACGGACTGGTGTTCACGGTTGTGTCTTACGTACCGAGAGTATATCGAGGACTCCCTAGAAGCCTTGTGCATCCTAGATTAAGACTTTGTCTTCCCATACTCTTAATATTAATCATAGGATTGTGCTTGCTTGAAGTGTTTTCTTGTGAAAAATCTGTCAAATTTTTGATACTTTGGCCTTACTTTATCATTTTACGTCCTTGCCATAGCCATTGCCATCAAAACCAAACTTTGTCTTTATCAGAAGGTGGCAGGCCCCTCAGATTTTATCAGGCAAAGGTGGCAAGACTTCATTTTATCGCGGCCGACGCCGATTTATCAAGGCGGTAACGCCTTTATGCAACAGTCAATAACACCCTAACACTTCGGCCGACCCCTGACACTGCGACTATGCTCTGATTTTGCTAATGGATTTTGCTGGACCACAATGCTCACATTTTGCTCCTACGCTCTTGATTTTGTTGCAAAAAGGACCCTGATTTGCTATAGAAAGCTGACTACGCCCCTTTAACTTCCTAGGGCCATCATTTACGAACCGTGCATCGAATCGACTTCGTCCAAAAACAAAAGTTGCTTAGTTTTTCAAGCTCTATCTAGTGGTGCCTTCCATTTCCACCTATCAAGAATTTGACCATCCCAGGGTGGCCATGCCCCGCATTGTGGGTTGGCCACGCCCCACATTGCGGGGTGGACACGCCCCTAACTTCCCGGGGCCATCATTTACAAACCGTACGTCGAATCAACTTTGTTCAAAAACCAAAATTGCTTAATTTTTTGAGCTCTATCTAGTGGTACCTTTTATTTTTTCCTATCTAATTAAACCAATCTATTCCTCTAATCAGATACATACAATCATCTTCATCCAATCACAATTATCCAATCAACATCATCTAATCATTTGATCCTATCCAATCAAACTGATCTAGTACTTTAATCAAATTCATCAAATCATCTACCCGATCCAATCATTTGTCTACCAAATCCCATCAAAATCAAAAGCAATCCCATCCAATCATCCTAATTTGAGCTTTTGTCTAATCATGATCTGAGCTTGACCAAAATCCCGATTTGAGCTTTAATTTGTTCCCATCCAAAATCTTTTATCCATCCTCTTTATCCTGTCATCATCATGAATCCTCATCCTCCATCAATAGTAGTCAAGGGAAACCCTAATTACGTCGATAATGATAACGAAAGTCTTGTTGATCAAGAGGTATACGACATAGATCCCCTTGACACTATCATATCTAGTAAGCTTTCTCCACCCACTTTCCAAAATCCAATTTCTCCTATGAGTTATCCTGTTATGTCTTCATCCATGCCTAATCATGCTCCTTATGCCACCTTTGACAATGGATATCCAATATCTTCTTCATCCCCATATTTGTCATGTCCATCTACATCATCCTCTTATACAACATCTACATCCTCTTATCCTAATTTTCCATCACAATATTCCTATTACAACTCCCCATCCATGTCCCCCTATCATAATCCTCTTTCCCAATCTTCCCATACTAATCCTACATCCACACCCTTTTACCTTAATCCTACATCCACATATCCTCATCCTAATCCACCATCCCAATACCCTTATTATAATCCATCCCCACATCCTCTTGTCCCACTACACCACCTATATCCTCTTGTCCTAATCCACAATCCATGTCCCCTATCTTAATTCACCACTCCAATATCCTTACCTTAACCCTCCATCCAATCCTATTCATCCATCTACTCCTAGTCCTCCATCCAATCCTAATCCCCCATCTACTCATGGTCCTACATTCAATCCCATTCCTCCATCTAACCCTAGTCCACCAATCCATAATCCCTCATCCATTTCTACCACCCTAGCCAAGCCAACCATATGCAAGTCTCTCATTTCAGAAGTTCTCCAAGGACTCATTACAAAGAAGCCATCCCCAACTCCACATCTTGAAGTCATGAAACCATGCCATCTAGATCCATCATCCATGGTCACTAGTGATGAGACCCTTCTCCATACCACACCTATTATTGACCTTACCACCCCTAGTACTGCTCAAACCATTGAAACCATTGAACCCACTAAATCCATTGAACTCCCATCTCCTACTCCAAGAACCACTGAATCCGTTGAAGACACCCAATTCCAATCCACTCCCTTTACTCCTAGATCCACCCAAATCCAATCCACTCCTCCCACCCCTAGTAGCACCAAAACCCCTTCCAATGAACCTCATGAATCTTCCATCCCTCCATCTTCCCCACTTGAAAAGTCCCAACAAGACTCCGTTACCATGCCTCCCACACACGATGAGTCACGCCAAGAGTCTAATCCAAAGCATGCCAACATATCCCCTTCTCCAGATCAAGATCCTACCATCCCATCTAGTCCACCTCAAGATCACAGTCCCCCATCCATTCCATCCCATGATCCCCTTGTCATTCAAGCTTCCACTACTCCATCTCCATCTCCATCGCATGAGCCTACTACCACAAATCCAGATCCTATCATGGTCCCTACTCCCTCTCCTGATGCTGCTATCCCATCATCTCCCTCTCATAATCCCCCATCATCGCCTAAAACTGCTATACCTACACCGCTTGTCTATCCCCTTGGTCCTCTCACATTCCTCCACGGTGGTCTCCTCGCAGAAGAAAAACAAAGCATATACACCAACCCTCCTCTTCCACCTACTAATGAACTCGCATCATTCTTCCAGAATAACAAAAATCATGTCCTAGATCGAATACTCAAGAGAATGAACTATCAAGGAAAAGGTTTAGGCCTTCATGAGCAAGGTATTATAGAGCCCATCCAAGCTAAAGAACATTTGTATCCGCAAGGTCTTGGATGTACTACTCATGACTCGCAATCCAAAAATGTTGGTACAACCTCTAGATGTCCTCAACGATCCTTTTCCAAAAGAAATATTGGCTCTTCCCATCACTCCACCAGATCATATGTGGCCATCCCTCCTCCTCTATCGTATCACCTCAAAACAACCGTCCATCTTCCTCCTTCATTTGCTCCATCCATTTTGGGTCCTTACATCCCTCCATCTACCATCTCTAATCCTCCATCTACCATGCCCTTGTTTCCTCCAGGTCCTACGTCTATTTTGGGCCCTTATATCCCAAAATCACCTCCTTCATCTTGTCCTATCCATCCTTTCATCCATTCGTCACCTATCCCTCTCATCCATCATAAATATCCCTCTCACATACCCCATAGTCAGGATCAACAAAGGCACTTACCTAAACATCCTCCATCTACACATAATCCCCATACTCATACCTCCATCACTCCACATCATCCATCTCCTCACATCCATGCCATTGCTACTAAAAGCACTTTGGCTGTTAAAGAAAAAATGCATAAATCCAAGCATCCACATGAATCTACGGCTCCCCATGTCCCCTCCAAGAGACATGGTGAAGAAAAGAAAAACCTAAATATACATCAAATCCATAGGCCACAAAGGCCCACCAAAGCAAACATCAAAACCATGTGGATCCCAAAGAAAAAAGATGCAATGCCATCACATGAAAAATCAGTAAGAACATCCAAAGTCGCTAATCCAAAAGCTAATCATACACCCCTTTCATCTCCTAAGTCTGTTTTGGGTCCCTATGTCTCGAAATTCACCATTCCATCTCCCCCATTATCCCCACATTCTCCATCCCTTAATCCACTTATCTTTTCACATCCACCACCACATGTGCCAATGTTAGTCCTGAAACATCTCCCCATCACATATCCACCCCATCATTCCATCCATACCCTTTGCAGCATCCCATCCATTATCCCATGTATCAACCCTATCAAATCCCTCTAATTCATCCTCATGCATAATCCATTTATCCTAATAAGGTTGTACCAACATCCAACAGTCACTTCAAACATGAGCTCTTAACACCTTGATCCTTATCATATGTCCTTACCCATCTCCTTCTGCATGACATCCAAAAAGTCAAAAAATCCACAAAATTATAAAAAAAAAAAATAGTAAAAAGAAATAATCCATCCAATGGTGAAAACTTGGCAAACAAGCGCCTTGGATAAGTACCATGATGAAAACTTGGAAAACAGGCGTAATGCGTAAATCCCCATCTGCACTTGGGGGCAACTTCCTGATATGCATTCCCTCCATCCATTATGCTTCCAGCTATGCACACGTCTTCCTGTTATCCGTCCTCTTCATAAATCCCTCCATCTCACCTATCTTTTGCATCCTACCATCATATCCCATTTATCTCCCATCCCTCCATCCTTCTTGTGATCTTGATCAAAATAGGGGCACCTATCTATGCATGCTTTGGACACCTCTTGGTATACATTCCCCTCATCCATGCTCTATCATATTCTTTAGCCACCCATCCTATTCTCATCTAGTTATCTCCTTTATCTTCCCATCCACTTGTCTTTTATCCCTCATGCCTCCTCATATATGACATATCTAGAGTGGGAGCATCTACTTCCTTTGTGACATAATCCTTGGAGACATCATCTATCCTAGCATCCCTTTCATCTCCCAATCCTTATGTCCCTATCTATCTATCACAACATCCCTTCCATCTCCCCATCCTTATCTTTGTATCCATCTACCCTAACATCCCTTTCATCTCCCAATCCTTATATTCCCATCCATCCAAACAATCCCTCCCATCCCCCATCCCTATATCTCTATCCATTCTTTCCTCTTTATCCTCATCCCATCTCACAATCCCTTGTCATTGGTATATGGCTATCGGCCTCCCCCCATGCAACCCAATGCCATTTATCTCATCGTCATCACCCCTGCTTCTCTTGCACATCTTTCCAATCTCCTATCACTTTTCATTACTCATCTATCTATCATATCATCCCCCCAAGTCATTTTACTACTTTGGATAACTATCCCATCCCTGAGCTTTATGTGATCATCATCATCCTATCCAATCCAACAGGTCTATCCTATCTTGTCGTATCAGTCCCATCTTTTTATCCACTTATCCTATCATCTTATCATCATTTATCCATTGTTTGTCTTTGGTCTTGTCGAACTACGTTGCCCTTGCGCTTTCACGTAGGCAAGGTCGATCATTTGATCCGCCCCCAGGGTTCCATCATCGATCTTCATTGTCCACTTTGCTCTTCTATCGTCTACCATCAGTCTTTCTCCTTTTGTCCATCATATCTTTACCATCCATCATGGTCTCCATCTTGGTCAGTTATCCACCTTTCACCAAACTACGAGGGCTCTACGTTTTCACGTAGGCAAAGCTAATATTTGATCAGCCCCCGAGCCCCTAGGTCTTTAGGTTGTGTCAATCTCATGTCTTGTCTCTCTTGTGTTGTGTCGTCAAGCTATGCCCTCATCTAGCTGGTTCTTAACAAACGAGATCCACTTGTATCATGAGATCCAATCGATTTTGAACATCCCACGTCATAACAATCTTTTAGTTTCGTATCCATCATCTTTGGTCTCAACAGGATGCATCCTTCCTAACAGACCTCATCAATCCCATCTATCCCCTTGATCCTATGGCAAAGGACATTTGAAAATGATTGCGATCTTTTGATGCTTTTGGATTTTCTTTATCATCTGAGCTCCCTATCATCACTTGTCAAGGCCACCATAATCCATCATATTATGGTGTGTTTTGACTGGTTAACATAGGGGCATATCTTGCACTTTTGTTTGATTGTGTCTTCTTGGTTGTCCCACCTAGTACCCACCAAGATCCCCGAGGTCTTGTGTTATGCTGGGGCATCCTTTTGTGCTTGTGGTTATCTCAATACCTGGCCCGACCAAGGTCATTGTGACTTTGGGGTGTTGGGATAGCCTTTTTGTCTATTGTGTTTGTTTTATGCATTAGACACTAATTTGCCTTGGTCCTTCATACTTTGGTGTAACGTGTCTTATGCTATAGCAAAAATTAGTCTCCAAAGATGGAAAATTGCATTAGGATTGCATTTCATTTTCCATTTCATCATCTTGCATTTATCCCCCATCCCTTCATCCTTCTTCACCAATTCCCCCATCCCTTCATCCTTTTTCACAATCCCCCCATCCCTCCATTTTTTTTTCCTATCTCTTCACCCTTTCTCTTCCCCCCGCTGCAGTAGGGCGGCAGCGCCCCACTGCAGCAGGGCGGCAGCGCCCCCAGCCAGGGCGGCAACGCCCCTGCAGTGGCGTAGCTACGCCCCCGGCCGGGGCGGCAGTGCCCCACTGCAGCAGGGCAGCAGCGCCCCTCCCCCGCCAACCTTTGACCCCCCAAATTCACATTTTTACTATCTTTTTCAAAAAACCAATTCTGACCCATTTTTATTATTTTTCTTAACGAACAAAACCCATGTCTTGAAATTTTCAAAATTGATTTTTGATTTTTACACCGAAACTTCTGGAGGCCATAACTTTTGACTCGAGTGTCCGTTTGAGCCGAAATTTGACGGGTGGTTACGTTATGAGATAACAAGTGGATTTCCAACTAGTTTCTTTGAAAGCCGTTGGAACCCGTTTTGACCCATTTTCGGGGCTTCAAACTTTTATCTTGACCCTCAAAATCCCAATTTAGTATTTTTTTCCAGCATTTTGACAAATTGTTTTCGCTCATAACTCGAAATGAATATCTCGAATTTGGGATGTTAGTTGGCAATTCCTCCTATCTCACTATTGGGTATTTCTTGGACAAAATTTGGACTCCCAAAAGTCTATCCATGAGGTTTCCTAAAATGGCAAAATTTGACAATTTTTAAAAATTGCCAAATCGGGAAAAATCTGATTGTCAACACTTTACGCCCTTTAAACCCCAGAACTCGGTGTAGAATCAATCCAATCATATCCTTCAATCATTCTAGTTTTCAATCCAATCCTCATCTGGGCTTTAATCTTATCCCAATCTGAGCTTTAGTCCATCTAAATCTTAAGATCCTTCTCTCCATTTCACATATCAATCTTCTCCTCCTCTGTTCACTCTCGCACAAATCACTTAATCAAATCCTTGGTCTTGTCCCCAGTCTCATTACCATCCTTGACCCATCATCATCATCATCCATTAGTATCATTCCCTATCCCTTTGGTGTTGTTTTGGGATGTATCCTTCCCTCATCAACAACACTTTCATCATCATCATCGGGAGGTATTCTTCCCCATCCTTTAGTGGTGTTTTGGGATGTATCCTTCCCTCATAAATACCACTCAGTGGGATGTATCATTCCCTATCCTCGCATTGTTTCGGGATCCTTAATTCCCTCATTAACAACACTCCATCCATCATCAACCCATTTTGGCTTGTACCTTGACTGGGGCAACATCACCTTTTGTCCTAAAATCCATTTGTGCTTCATCCATCTCCTATCGCTTCTCCTTCTCTCTTGTCCATCACTTCGCATCATCTCCCTCATCTCATCTATTTCGAGAGCACACCCGTGTTCTCTTCAACCCGCATGTCCTCTCGAAGGGGCATCCTTCATCCCTAATTTTCATCATCTTTTTCCATTCCTCATCATTCAAAGGAATGACTGGGGCATCTTTCCCAATCTAACCATCTTCTTCTAAGTTCTATATTTTAATATTCTTTGAAATGATGCTACTTCATAGCACCATTTCAAAGAGGGGAAAAATGTAGACATCCAAATTTGGACACTTAATTTATCCAAATTTATCACTTTTCGTCTAAACATCCTCTTATCCAAGTTAATTAAGTAATATTACTATTATTTAATTAATACCCTTAATTCCGCTATCCCTAAGGTATTTAATTAATAATTAAATACCTTACCCTCCTTAATCCTCTTTTCATCAAATAAATTAAATAAATATTACATTTATTTAATTCCTCACATGTCATTTTCATCTAATCCTAATCCATTTCCTAATCTCTTCTTCAGGGATGTGTCACATCCTCCAACTTTTGCAAGTTGGCTTTTAATCCTAATTAACCCCTAATTATCCTCTAATTACTGATTAGTCAAACCTAATTAGTACCTTGGTCAACTCTTCCCCTCCCAAGGAATTTTTAATTCCTTTTATTTATCCTAGATTCCCCTCTTTTATATGTGAATTTTTAATTCACATTCTATCCTTCCAAGGCTTCTAGAACCTTGGACTTGTCACAATCTCCACATGTGATCAAGTCCCACCTTTTTGGAGCCCACCTTTTATCTTTTAGACTTTCCTAAGAATGTGAATTTTTAATTCACACTTATTTCCTCCAACCACCTTTCCCTTTCACTCCCACTTGGGGACAAGGAATCCCTTTTTGAGGAAATCACTCCCCAACCTCATGTACCTTCTTGACACCTCACCTCCATCTCATATCCCCTTGGCCACTTCACCCTCCACATGTCAAGATGTGAGGGCTTGTGGGTTCTCAACCCACCATAGCCCTTCATCTTGGCCTTGTTGGATGCATCTCAACCATTGAATTCTCTAGAGAATTCAAATTCTTCTATAAATACCCCCTCCTCAAGGGTATTTTCAACACTTAGCCATTTGATAGCTACATGCTGCCAATTTGCACTTTCAATCATTTACCATCATCTAGCTATCTACTCTAATCATTTTGCACATTTAATCTTGCATTTAGTCACTCAAGAAGCCATCTAAGGAGCACACAAAATCATCCCAAGCAAGGGTCAATCAAGGAGACATCAACAGCAAGGAAGGTGAAATCGTGTGTATCTTGTTTTGTCCATTTTCCTTTTTGTTTTATCACTTTTTTGGCTAATCTTGAAGTGTCCTTAGTATTTTATCACTTGAATTTTTAAGTTATTTTGCACATTAGAGTAGGATAAAATTCTTAGGTTCACAGCTACTCACAAGAATTTCAAAGTCTATTAGATGGATGTCAAGTCAGCCTTCTTGAATGATGATTTAGAGGAAGAAGTCTACATTGAGTAGTCGGATGGGTTCGAGATATTAGAAGATACATACATGGTATGGATACTAAAGAAATATTTGTATGGACTCAAGCAAGCTCCTCTAGAGCTTGGTATTCTTGGTTGGACAAGTACTTCAACAAGGTTTCAAGAAAGGTATTGTAAATAGTAATCTTTACATCAAGGTTGAGGAAGACAAGATTTTGATTGTGGTTGCATATGTTGATGACATCATTTTTGGTGGAGATGATTATATGTGTAAGGGGTTTGTAGAAGAGATGAAAAAAGAGTTTGATATGTCTATCATTGGTGGAGTGTCTTTCTTCCTTGGGCTTCAAATTGTTCAAATAGATGATGGTATCTTTATTTCTTAGGCTAAGTATGTTAAATAGATGTTGAAGAATTTTGGCATGGAGGATTCCAAACTAGTTAGTACCCCTATGGTTATTGGTTGTCATTTGAGCAAGACTGATGAGTCTCCAAAGGCTGATCAAACTCTTTATAGGTTTATGATTAGAGGTTTTTTGTACTTAACTACTTCTAGACTCGATATTATGCATGCAGTATTTTTGGTTTCCATATTCTAAGCTAATAATCATAAGAAAACTCATGAGAAGGTAGTAAAAAGAATATTCATATACTTGAAGGGAACTCTGGATTATGGTTTGTCATATAAGAAGGATGCAATTTTTTCTTTGAGTTCTTATACTAATTTTGATTAGGTAGGATATGTGGATGACCTAAGAAGCACTAGTGGAAATGCATTTTATTGGGAGATAGATTAGTCTCTTAGTTCAGTAAAAAGTAGGACTTAGTTTCCTTATCCACTATAGAAATTGAGTATATTGTTGTAGCATCTTGTTGCACCTAGGTGCTTTGGATGAAGCAAACCTTGAAAGATATAAAGGTGGTTTATGATGAAACTATTCCTATATTGTGTGATAATACCAGTGCAATTGACATTTCCAAGAATCTAGTGATGTATTCAAGAATAAAGAACATTTCAATCCGGTATCATTTTCTAAGGGAGAAGGTTGTAGAGCAAGAAGTCAAAATGGAGTATGTGCCTACAAAGGATCAAATTGTAAATATTTTCACTAAGGTGCTTTCAAAGGATACTTTTGAGTGTCTCTTGTAGAATCTAGGGGTTATTGCTCCTCCACCTTCTAACTAGATGCATATATGGTGCATCTATCTAGGGGGGAAAATTCATGTCATATCCTTTTCTCTTGGATTGATGTGTACTACCTCTCAGGGGGAGTAGGTATTGATTGGTTGTCGTTGATAGGGAGAGTTGGTATGTTTTCTTGAAGAAGATGTGCAACTATTGAGCATGTAGAGTTCTTTGAAGAAGTGCTATTGGTAAAAGGGGAGAATGTGATGATAATTCAAATGAAGATATTTTTTCCATTTTTCCTTGATTTCAAAGGGGGAGAGCATGCAAGTGTGTGTTGCCATCAATGCCAAAGGGGAAGATTGTTGGCATTGATGTCAACACTTGAGGAGACTATTGTGATCATAAAAATTGGCGAGTTTGTTGGTATTGGTTGTCAAAAATTAGAGGGATTATTACATATGTTGATTGATTGGAATTGGTTGTAAGTCATGCCTTTGAGGTTATTGGTGTTCATGGTTGGTTGTCATACCTTAGTTGATATCAAGTATAGTTGTATTGAAGTATAGTTTCTATCAAAAGAAATGATATCATGATGATATATTAAGATGAGGATTAGAAGCATTAAGATGAGGATTAGAAGTAATGTTAATAGTGGAGAGATGTTGTCGATGGTCTCTAGCATGTTGTATGCTCTCTTCTATTATTCTTGAGGAAGTATGTGTTGTTTCAAGGAAGTTTTGGTCTCTGCAAGTTGGTGAAAGTTTTTGTTTCAGGAAGATGGTTTGAAGACTATTTGGGAGAATGCTCCACATTTTCTCCATTGTTGAGGATATGGTCTTGTGCTTTGAGATTCAATGTTTTTGTTCTATGGATGTTGCACTCCTATCTTTTCAGGTCACCATTGTTGTTGAGGAGGTTTTTGGTAATTGGAGTGAGTTGGAAATTTTTGTTGGTTGTCTAGATTGGTCTATAAAATGCTCCATATTTCTCCACATTGATGTTTCTGCTCCCATGGCTTGGTGGACATGCTCTCAGTGTTTTTGTAGTATCTCAATCCATTTTTCATGTATGGTGTGTAACATAAGTTTATCTATTAATGTTCTATCTTATGATTGTGTATTTTGTGCTTTTGAGATAAAGTATTCTAGTTTTGTTTGGTTTGTGTTGGTTGTTTGTGGCATATCAGTGTGCATGAAGTCTTTGGAAGGGTTTTTGGATGTTTATGGAATATCTCTTTTTGGTATGCACATTAATGGTTGGTCTCTTTAATGCCACATATTGTGATGAGTTGGTTTTCTAGGAAATTTATAAATATCTAACTGACAGGGCTTGTTCTCTTGCTTGCGCTAAGTGCTTGGGGGTTTGTGCCAACATATGAAGGTGTGTTAAAGTGTATTTGGGTATTGACCTATCTTGTTGAGAATTGCATTGAGTAGATTCAGTAGTAAGAGTGTTTTTGGGAAAACTAGTTATGTGCTACACATTTCATCCTCATGTTTCTTGGTTTCCAACTTGGATTGATGTGTGCTAGCATGTGAGTTGTTTAGGATCACATTGGAAGATGTAATATGATCTTTTTTGTTCCTCTCTATCTTCTAGATATAATTGCATTATGTTTTTATGGACAACTTGTGGAAACCATTGTATTCTTTCTAACTGACCTAATTGATGTTTTGAGATCTTGTAGAAGATATAAATGAAAGAAAATTTCAGTCATAAGAAAAGGAAGAGTGTGGTGATGTGTGAAGATGAATTCAAGTAGTGATTTATGAAAAAGAGGAGGGAAATGAGCTTTAATGCCTTAGTCATCATAGTGTATTGTTGACATGTGTTGTAATTCCTAAATCCCCATGTATCTTGCTTTGAGATAGTGAATCTCATCAAGTCCTTATAATTTGTATCTTACCCTAACGTTGTGCAAATTAGTACTACAAGTCATTTTGTATCTTTCCCTAAGGTTGTGCACCTCGGTTTGCAATTCCATAAGTAGTGAGCCTTAAAATTGTATTTCTATAAGTAATGAGCTTCTATATTATGAGTTAACTCTCACCATGGTTTTTCCCTTCTTGGGTTTTCCACATAAATATGGTGTTGTCTTGTGCATGTGTGTTCATTAATATATCTTCCATTATTTTTTTAAATAAGTGTTGCAAATTTGGTTAGGGGTTTTTGATCTTTCCAATAGTTTATTTTTGCATATTGTTGAAGGGCTTAAGGTTTGAAATGTTTTAAGTTTTTGTAGATACTAATTCACCCCCCATATTAGTATCCAAGTGTGTTCAATACGAAATAATTTTATTCATTTCAAGGGTTCCTTATTTTGGCTCTCTCTAGGGTTTCTTTGGAAAACTTATGCAATTTTTTGCATTTTACAATTATGAAATTGACTTCTATACCTTTTATGTAAATGAAATTGGCCTATCTTAACTCCTCTTAGTTGTAATATGATGTATATACTCTCTTTCCTCCATATTTATAGTTTTTGTGCTATTTCATTCATGTATTATTATGTTTTCCCTGTTATGATTATTGTTCTATGAACATATTTCCTCTGCAACATCTAGCAAACTCTAACCTTCATGCTATCTTTTAAATCTCACAAAGTGAAGAGTTGTGTATCCCTCTAAGCCTCCTTCATTCACATCTTGTGTTTTCTTGAAGTAGGAAGAAAAAACTTTCTATCTTGGTGTATCACCTCCCATTTACATTTTATGTATTATTTCTATCACTTTTCCCTTGTGTGCTATTAGAGTAGGGTAGTGGTAGGCTTTCATGTGTTGGGTTAGACCAACACATTCACACTCAGATCAGAAGAAGACACCAACCTTCTCTGGATATTTGACCTCAACTTGTAAGGTCCCACACCTTGAGGTTGTTTCCATTGTGTCATTAGAACGTTGAGCCTTTGTTCAACATGGTGCATTTTTATGTGAGAATAACTACCATAGTATAAATGTGGGGCCAATGCTCCATGCTACTTGAAGAAAGAAACCCTTAGTTGGCGGCCTCTCTAAAATCCTCCAAACCTAAACCAAAGAAGAAGAATGAATATATTCCTACTTCCATACTCCACACCATAAGTGTCAAATGCCTTTAGAAGAGAAGGAGCACTAAAAAAAATGAGAAGAGCATTCCTCACTATCACTACAATGAACACAAATAGACAAACCCTCGAAACCTCTCTTTTAAAGGTTGTACCAGTTAGGACACCTATTCCAAGCTACAAACCAAATGAAGAAGTTGCATTTAGGCCAAGTAAAAAATTTCCACACATTCTTCCACCATGACTTCAACCCCTGCATATTTTTTAAGTTCAACTCCTAATATCTAGAGGTCACTGAATATACCCTCATAGGGTCTAGATTCTAGGCAAGAATGTCACTCCCTCGCAATGAACTACAATCTCTACCTATTAAAATCCTTCTTAAGTCTTCACGATCCTCAACAAGGCCCCTAATGTCCACTCTAATGGATCCTTCCATCTATAAACCACCTCCAACTCCAAATTTTGAGGTACTTTGCAGTCCTCTACCTAGATCTACCTAACCTCTATGAAAAAATTATCACCCCTTTTAAGAGTGTCCCAAATCATAGAACCCTTACCCATCAGGTGATTTCTTGACACATCCTCATATGCCACTCCCCTCAGATACTTAACGGTGAGGATCTTGGCCCAAGAAAGATCCTGATTAATGTTCCACCTTAATAAAGCCTTGCATCCAAGGCCTCACCAAATAGACTAACCTACCACAAAACAACACCACCCTCCTACAGTGTTCTACATATAGTCTCCCACTTTACCGAACTCCATTTCAATGAAGCCACCTATTGAATTTTATATGGGTCCAATGGCTAACCCGCCCTTAGACGTTATCAGACTATATGTGTCCAATGACTAACCCGCTCTTAGACCTTATCAAGCACATTTTTACAAGTTCCCATACATAAGGATCCAATAGAGAGAGGATAATTAAATACCCTAGGGGAATAACTCCAATTTGAAATCTAAGAATACAAAAAAAAAATTGAAGAAGAGGAGGGGTGTTGAAGAAAAATATGGAGGATTTTTCTTCATTAATCTATTTTCCCAAGGCTACTAGATAGATATCCAATTTCCATTTGATGTTAGTTGCCTCTCTGATTTTGGAAACACCCATCAAAGAGGTGTCATCTATAGAGTGCAAATGATACAGAGGAGAAATACAATTACCCAAAATTCACCCTTGTATAATGCCTTGTCTTACATGAAACTTAATACTTCTTCACAAACCTCCCCCCATTAAAATAAATAAATAGGGATACAAGGGTCTCCCTAATGGAGACCACGAGAGGAACCAAACAACTTAGAGGGTTCTCCATTGACTAGAAAAAAATAAGTAGTTGTAACACAAATCATCACCTAGTTCACACAATCACCTCCAAACCTAAACTTTAGGAGGAATTTTTACAAGAATGACCATTTGACCTGATCATAATATTTAGCCATGTCCAATTTTATAAACATGGCCTTATCTTTTGAAATCACCATGGAATGAATGACCTCACTAGAAATTACCAACCCATCCATAATTTTTCTACCTACCAGAAATCTCCCCTAATTTTTTGTTTTGAACCTATTCATCCATGGCTTAAGTCTCTTTACCATCAATTTAGAGATAATTTTATATACCATATTATAGAGAGCAATGGGTCTAAACAAGTTCAAAAAATTATATCCTTCTCTTTTGGGAATAAGTGCAATGAATGCAACATTCATTTATTTCAACATCTATTTTTTTATCTAAGATTCTTGAATAACCTCCAATAGGTCAAATTTTATAATCTCCCAATACTCCTGAAAAAAATTAACTAGGAATCTGTTAGGTTCGAGGTCTTTCCCCTTCTTCATCTAAAAAACAATTCCCTCTAATTATTCTAGAGAAATGGGACTAACAAGTTTCTTGTTCACTTCCAAAGATACTAAAGAGGGGATGGAATCCAAGATAAGATTCTCATTTTCTTCCGCAATGGGCAATTCTTTCATGAATAAAAAAGAGTAGTGTTGAGAAACCTCTCTAGAAATATCACGTATAGAAGTTAACCAAAACCCTCGAGAAGAGACAAGGGAAGAGATCATATTACCATGTCTTCTAGCCTTGATTGAATTAAAAAATAAAGCCATGTTTCTATCACCCTCCTGAAGCTAACCAATCTGAGCCTTATATTTCCAATACGATTCCTCTCACAATTCCCATTCCTCCAACTCCTTCAATGCACTTGATTCTTCCCTAAGGGAAACCTTTGAAATACTATATTCCATAATCTAACAAGCGATATCATTCAAATGGGATTGAGCAATAGGCTTAGCTTAAAATATATTACCAAACATTATCCATTCTTATTTAGATGAAACTTCACAAATTGTAATCTTTTGACAAAGGAATACTTCACCATGCCAAAGGCTAGTCTATCTCTACTCCACCAACCAATAATAAGGTCTTGTAATAGAGGATCTCACAACCACATTAGTTGAGAATTTGATAGGATATTGATTTGAACCTTGCCACTCCAATATCTAAAATCCAAAAGAAAAATTGTTACCAAGCCAATAACTAGAAATAAAAAATTTCCCAACCTCTCTAAGATAGAATCCTTGCCACATCCCCTATTGCTCAAGTTAAACAAGACATTACTAGGCTTTATGTACAGCTTCATAGAGATTATATTATCTCTAAGAAGAATGGAGGAAGGATCCAATATTTCCAATCCCCACTCTTTTCCTCTAAACTAGTAATAGCATTGAGGTACCTAGCCAAGATCCAATGATGAAAAGGAGATAAGGATTGAATGTAATGAATATGGGACCATAGGTGATATTTACCAAGAAAAGCAATCGGGGCATAGATATTGTAGAATAAGATAATCTCTCTAGTCTCTAAGCTAAAAATAACCTCAAAAAGTGAAGATATACTAGAGATCCACCGCAAAGGAGAAATATTCCATAGATTCCATAAGAAAGCAACACACCTTGTATTTCCTTGAGATCCTATGCAGTGATAATGACATTTCCACCACAATTTGGAAGCCATGTTGTACATACTATCCAATGACAATTTTGTCTCCTAAATAAATATAATATTTGGGGAATGAAATATAACAATATTGAACAAATTTTTATCTAGGGCCATTATTCAAGCCCATTACATTCCAAGAGAGGATGAACATGTCTGATAATTGGAGAAGTGTGATTCAATGGTTTTTATTGATCCAAATTCCACCACGTCTCCCTATCAATTTTTTTTTTTTATGATCCTTCTTCCATCCCATCTTGAAATATCTTTGTGGTACCTCTCTTTATGATTTTTACTACAATCCTAAAGTGGGTGAGGATATACTTCCCTTCCATATTTCTATACCCCCCTTCTTCAATGGGGTGTAGTCACAACTATTGTCGAACCTTATGCCATCTCCTTATTTTTAATTGGTTCCAAAGCACAAGAAACCCCAAGAACCAAATTTGTGTCCATTTGTTCAACAAGAAACCCCTCTTCAAGAATATCTAGATTACCATCCTTTGTAGGTACCTCCTCGTTCATCCTTAGATTACCAGCCCCAAAATGAAACCCTTTTGTAGTCCGATCTTGCTAGTCCAAAACATCAAAACAGTTAAACACCCCTTCATCCTATCTATCCTTCATGGACCTTTTTTTGCCTCTACCCTTATTGTAAGGATTTACTAGAATAAATCCATCCTTATCTATGTTCTCCACTAAGATAATACCTTTCCCTTTGTCTACCTTATATGTTTGATGACAAGGCACACTAGACTAGACCCCTGCTAGTTTAATCCTAGGACACTTGCTTTGTATGTGTTCACATTCATTACAAACCCAACATTAGAATGGAAGAGCTTTGTAATCTAACTATTGAATCCATGAAGTAGAACCAAGCTAAATTTCCATAGAATCTGGTAAGATTTATTTAAATCAATTTCACTACAAATTTGAGCAAAGTAAATTACCTTTTTATCCAATGTTTACTAGAATGGACCCATCGACTTGCCTAGTAGCAAAGTGATCATATGTAGAATGTCATTCCTCCATAACACTAATGGGAACTAGGAGAGTCTCACCTATATAGGAACTCTTGATGGAAGCTCCTTCATAGGATTAAATCCAATGTGTGAAGGTTTGATGGAAAGGACTACTTGGTTAAAAAATTAGGGCCCTCCCTCAAAGGCCTTATTTATATCCGCCAAGCAGTTGAATACAATCATGAAATAGTTATTCATCACCAAAATCACCTCTATCTCTCCCTCTGGGATCTAGGTCTAATGAGCCCATGATTCCAAAGAGGGGAAAGGAACCCAAATCCCCATAATATTTTAAATTAAAGCATTATTAGTGTAGAGGAGGGGGACCAACCACACCAAGGCTCTAGGTCACAGAGAGTCGAGAGAGGAAGGCTTCCCTAGTCTACCTCAGGTCAAACAAGTGTTTTACATCAAAGATAGAGAATGGAGAGCAATCTTAGTGCTTTTGTCACTCTACTAAACCATGAGTTTTGGTGGGGCTAAGAGAGTAGGTTTTTGGAATCCAAACTATACCTTGGAAAACTCTCTGCCAGAGGACAGTAGTGCAGAATAGGGATGGCAGTGCGGCACACTGGCATCTCATAGGTGCATTGGCATCTATACCGATAGAAAGTGCAAAAGGACAATGAAAATGACAAAAGACCTACTAACAGCTTAGATGTTGAGATTTAGGATGCTAACTAGAATGATAAATAATAGTGTAACTTAAAATGATAGAAAAGGGATATAGAAGTGACAAAAAAAAGGTGGTAGAAATGAATTCATGAAGGGTCTAGTTCACCAGCAAGCTCCACATGAACATGTACATACACATCCAAGAGGAAAAAAAATTTGGGGCTATGTAGGGGTTTTCCATAGTCAAACCCTTGCTTTGGTGTTTCCACCTCCATGGACATTCGAGATAGATAGATATGTAGAAATACGATAAATAAAACAATGCTGGAATGAAAATGAAACCAAGCACTACGAGGAACACTATGCTACTCAAATCCAACAACAAATTAGTAAAATGAAAGCATTACCACCCTTGACCAAAGGAACTCAAGGCCAATGAGAGAGGAATGCAACTCCACAACTATGGTAGAGTTGACACAGCTGCAACAACACCGAAAGTAGTCTCAAAAGACACCAAGCTATAACTTTTTTGGTATATGTGAAGTTGGAATGGTTGATAGCGCAACTAGCAACTTGAAATTGCAAGAAGATGGAGATTAGAATGCTAAGAACATGCAACCAAATCGAGCAAGCATGCATAAATGTGAAGAAGATGGATTGAAAGTGAAAGATAGCCATTTAAAGAAGGTTTAGGAGGGAAAGAGCCATTCAAAGGTTGGTAGGAAGGAATAGGGGCGTTATGTTTTGTCTCCAATGGAGAACGTAATGGCTCTGTAGATTCTAGAGGCAAAAATCCTATCAAGATAGAAGTGTGACGCGCAAACATCTACGCGTCATGCGCTCGTCCCTGACAAAAATTCCCCTCCAACACTAAAGAAAAGCAACAAGTGAATGGGGTACAAAATGAGGATGTGAAATTACTTGGTCGGATTTGATTTTTCTAAGGTGGACGGTGTAAAATGGGAATTTACAAGAGGGGTGCAAATTCACTCATATACATTTTCCCCCACTTTAGTGAACATAAGCGCCAATGAGTGTTTGGTAAAGTAGATTGAAAGAGTATAGTAACGTATACCTAAACCATCGAGGTAGTAGACCACAATCTAGTGAGATAGAAAGCATAGGGAAAGAAAATGGCTCCCCAGGTACTCTCTCCTGAGGAGGTTTGAACAAAGTGCATCGAAGACCCGCAGACCAATGATGGAAAAATCCCATAGGATGTAAGCACTTCACAAGTCCTTAGACCTACAAAGAAGGTGCCCCCAAGTACTCTCTCCTAAAGGAATACCATTGTGAGGGACTCTACAAAGTTGGATTGGAAAGCAGCTTCGCAAGCGCACCTATAAAGCGGCATGTTAATCTGCAGGAAAAACAAGTTAGATATCAAAAAGTAGCCATGTAGGCAGAAAAGCAAGCAGACAATCACGTAGATAGTCAAAAATTCAAGGAGAAGCTTTCAAAGGGGTCCCACAAGAACCCTTTAAAAGAAAAGGGGTCCACTCAAGGGATACTTAGTTTGAAAGTGCAAGAGTTTTTTGCAAATCAATTCAACATCAAGGAATCCTTTTGAAAGATGTTCACTTAAGCAAAGAATTCGAAAGGAAGAAGAACCCCTCACAAGAGGAAGGTCAAAATTCATCTCCAAGGGAAGGTACTCCCTCCTTAGAGGATATTTTTTCAAATTCTTTCTCTATGAACCCATGATGAAGGAAAAGTATTCCATTAGGGGTCCTTGTAGAGCAATGCGATTTCTAAAAAATATTTTGAACATATTTTCAAGAAAACATTCTTTGGCCACCGAATGCATTTTCTAAAAATCAAGGTGACATGATAGCCCCCCCTTAGGATGGTGCATGTCAAACACAAAGGCACGTGGCATCCTAAGGAGAGAAAATTAAGAATGAAAAAGTGATGTTGTGGCTTGCGGAACATAGCGAGATGTAACTGTGGTAATGTTGTCACGCACACGAGGGACAACAAATGAGCACCACAACATCATGAAACAATCATGAAAGATAAGCGCAAAGAAAGAAAAGACAATAACATCATGAATGAGGGACAGGGGCAGTCTGATATTTTAGGGTAAAATATACTCTTAAATATGGATAAATAGATATAATAGTATATAAATGAACTATCATCAACCCCACACTATATAAGACCATATGAAGAAAGGTACGTGTAGATAAAATAAAAATAAAAAATTAGGTCAACATGGAAGGGAAGCCTAAATTCCCCCAACACTTTGCATCATCCCCAATTGTCAAAAATCAATACAACAGAGGAAGAATGATGTGACAAATAGAGGAAGTTTTACAACATAAAAACACTCCTGTATCCAAGCACCTACAAGGGTGATGGGGGTCATCTAGGAACACATAATGCAAGCATAGAGGAACACAATACAACACAAACATATTCTAATATATAGATAAAGAAGAGGCACACCCTATTCCTCATCAACCAAGAGGTCATCGTTCTACCAATCTAGATCATTGTACATGGAGGGAAGACGAGCCTGCAAGGGTGGAATATCAAGGGGAACCCTCTGACCCTCTCGTAACAAGATCCAAGGAAGAAGGCCCCTCGAGGTCTTCTCTACTTAGTTATTGTGGGGTGAATGCCAACAATTTCATGAAGATTGTTGATAGGGTCAAGACCTCATCCACGAAATTAAACATACACTTCACAGGAGTGCCATGTGTTAACTCAATGGGCGAGGGAGGCAGGGCTTGAGATCCAATACTAGGATCACCGAATGACTCAAGAGCAGTGACGAACTTCTGGGATGTTGAGGCTTCCTCTATCACTAGGATGGCACAAGCTAATGTAGAACCACCCTCTGAAGTGGGTGAGCCCTTCTTCTGACCCCATTGCTAGTAGGGTCATCCTCCATTTTTTGCTTCATCAAAGGATGTAAAATCCCCATAGATGAGGTAGAGGGAATATAGGAAGAGGAGAAAACCATGATAGACATCATCAAGGTATTCGATATGTCCACAGGTTTTGAGAATGGTGGGATGTTCAGGAGGGACATCAGAAGGGGTGGCTCAACTGAAGGACCAATAAACACCTACACCCTCTTCAGGTGAGGATTGTTTATGCTCACAATGGGATCCAGAAGCAGGACTGAAGTTGAAGGAACTGAAGCAGAGAGGATAGGAGAGGAGGACATAGCCGAGGGTGCCGAAGTAGGAACTGTCGACTCTTCTTCCATCTTCTGTAGAGCAGCCTGCTTAGCAGCAAGAGCTTTTCTCCTATGCTTGTGCTCATGTGCAAGGAAATTTATGTGACTTCGCGAGCTAGAGGTCAAAAGCTGAAACAAGATAGAAGACTCTTCCTTGAACATCAAAGTATCCCTCATAGTTGTTTCTAACGGAGGGAGGTACTCCTAGATGGGAATAGGAGGGTGAGATTGAGAAGATGATGGAACAATAGCAGGGAGAGCCAGCTCTAATGCCTTAGTAGTGGGCCTCTTCCCATTCACTTCCTTAGAGGAAAGAGTAGTAGGAGGACAAGACATAGAGGACACCCCACAAGAACCCTTCCCCTTACCATACACACTGGGCTGAGGTCCCATGGGTAAGATAGGAAGGTCAGATACCTGACACTTGGCTTTCCACCAAGTGGGCACCATTAAACTCTTTATGTGGAATCTAGGAGTAGTAACCCAAAGTTCCTCTATAGGGAGGGAGGAAGAGGTGGGGCCCTAAGCATGGGTAGGCTTCTCCTTTCCCTTTCGAGAGGAAGAAGCAACTTGTTTTTGTGTTACTAAGTGAGTCAATTTCGAATATTCTTTGCCCCCAGTTTTATACTTTATGTAATTTTCATAAAGTAGGTTGGTTCTAGGAGGAACTGAACCAACTAAGGTGGGCCAAAATGATCCAAAGAATAACCCCCATGAGATATCAGTGGATGGTATCCAGTGTCATGCACAACATGTATGACATCTTCGTGGGAGAACTTTAAAAATTTATGAATAATGGAAGTTATTTCCTTCATGGAAGCTAGCCATGGGATACCCAACTTCACCTTGAATAGGTCAGATTCTAGAATGACATTGAAAGTTGTATCCATATCCCTAGGTCTTACTAGGACAAAAATAGTTATAGAGCCATATGGCGCAAAAGAGACCATCGTGCATACATATAATAGATTTTTTTTTCATATTCCTCCCTCTGCAATGAATTTAGCCACAACATCTCTTCCATAATAACATTCACCCAATTCACGAGGTCAACTAGGACTCTTGTCACAATGTTTCTATTGAAGTGAGTAGGAATGTATAGGGGAGAGGGCTTGTTATTCAAAGGTAAGTCCTACAAGGAGAAAATCACATCTGGAAAGCCAGTCACAGGCTGTGGGGGAGGAGTAGTAGTAAATGAAACCAAATTCACATATATCGAGGCTTTAGGAGAGGCGTTGAAAGGATCAATAATCAAGTTTTTAGAGTGATACAAAAATAGGTCTATATAACAACTCACTATTTTCCTTTTCCACTGACTTATTTGTGTTTTGTTTCTTTTCATCAAGAT
>VDFB02134458.1:0-86299 GCA_007258455.2 Sequoia sempervirens | reverse complement strand
CTAAGGACTACTAGCCATGAGTGATTACTCATATTGGCCACTGAGTTGGTCATGTTTTTGATGATACTGGTTTTTGTGAGGAGTTGCCCCAGTTAGAGTACCTAGAGACTGCTCATATCAGGCCATTGAGGATTGGTTAATTTTTTGAGTGCAGATTATATTGCATATTGCAACATTATAGCTTCTGATAGCTTTGGACATTATTTGGTCCAGATTATTGCAGACTTGAGAATAGACTGTGTGACAAATCCTGTTTGATTGAGTGATGATCAAATGAGCAGCTGATACATCAATTATACATGATTTTTTCAGAGATCAATTTTTTGGGATTGTAGGTTACAGAGTTTTTGGACACTGCAGATATTACAGAGATGTGTTTTTCGTGACTACACATTGGAGCTAGTACATCATGATTTAGAGTGAGCACCAATGATGAGAGTGTAGATTCACAATTTTTGGTAGATGTCCAATGACAGGAGCTGAGTCATCATATTTGAGGATAGCCACTTTTTTCATACCAGGGGAGCAATTTTTTTCAGTGTCAATATGTGCCTTTATTTATTGAGTTCAAGAGCTCTGTAGACTAGGATGGATTCACATTTTCAGATAGTGCAGCTACAGCACAGTTTTTTGAGGTTTTGGATTGCTTATGAGCCTCAGTATTAGCTATCCAGTTTTGCTCTCTTTGGCACATGGTTCATTGGGACACACTATGAGTGAGTGTGGTTTCTTATTGAGGTGGAGATGGATCTTCTGCAGTGATTTCATCATGATTTGCAGTTTTTTTAGAGATTTGAGTGCATCATCTACATCGCAACAGTTGCAGAGACTAGCAACTCATTGGAGACTTCGGATTACAAGGGGGACCCTTGGCATCTTCACATATCTCAGCGCTAATCTTAAGTCTACCTTGAATTTCGAATACAGGGGGCATCGTTAGATATATGCTCACATATTTTATTATTTTCTTTTGATCACCCAAAGAGGGTTAGGACCCTCACCCATATATTTATATAATATATCAAATAAAAAAAAGTACACAGAGCGATTTTCCACCCTGTAAGAACAGGGGACTTGATGCAGCACAGAATAGCCAGCTTTTTTTTACTTTGCATAAAAAGAGTCTACATATGATTTATCCAGACTTCCTAAGAGATTTTTATGAGTCTTATTACAATTATTCAAAAGCAATTCTATGCCCTTCTATCTTCTACATTTTCAAACTTAATAAAATTCTGCACATATCAGCCATCCATTCCTTTACCAGTCTTGCCTTGCATAACAGGGAAAAAAGAGGAATAAGGCATTGGTCGGCATTGGTCACAAGAAGCTTATTACCTTGTGTCAACAGCCAATCGACATTGTTGTTTGTGCAATCAAAGTGTGTTGATAAGATGTATAAAGCCCTCCCATTAATCCCAAATGTACCTAAGGCCATCCCATATTTGCACATTGTCCCCAATCATTAATTTGTAATCCATCTATAGCATGGTTTGAAAGGAAATTGGCCACCTTGTTTCCCTCACGATAGCAATGGGAAATTTTGAATGCTTTGAAAGTTTCCAAAAGTTGCCAAGCTTCCACGAGAATATTGTTTATCCACCAATTTTTAGCCCACAAATTTCTTAGGCTATAGATAATGACCATTGAGTCTCTTTCAATTTCACATATTCTAGTTTGCACGAGTTAGCATGTTGTAATCCAAGGAGAAGTGCAAAAGCTTCCTCCTCATTGTTGGTGCCCTTCGCTAATTTTGATGAGGAGGCTTTTATCATATTACCATTGCAACTTCTGATTATGCACCCAGCACCTAAAGGGTTAGGATTTCCCAATACAGCCCCATAGAAACTTATCTTAAAATGTCCAATAGAGTATAGACAATGATTTCCATTTGATATGTTCCCAATTCTTTCCATTTGACAATGATATGCTCGCTATGTGGCTGGTTCAACCCAAAAATCCCTTGAATTGGAGGAAGATTGATGAGTTCCCAATTCTTCAAAATCTCTCTGTCCCAAATTGTGAAAATGCATTTTTTGTCGGCTTTTTCTACTACCCTACTTGTGACAAGCTTTGATATGGGCATTTCAAGCTTGCATGAGAAGGTTTCCCATATGAGAGATTTACCCTAGAAGATTTGCATGTTCCTCTCCTTCCAATATGCCAAACAATCATTGAAGGGGTTGTAGTATAAAGGCTCTTTGGCTTTGAAAGTTGCCACTCTTTGAAGCATTGTAGTAATGAGGAAGGGGGAAGCATAAGATAATTTTTTTACAAACCTAAGACCAACTCTAAACAGCAAATTGACACTTAATGAAGAGATGTTTCAAGGATTCCTTTGCTTGATAACAAAGGACACACCAAAAGGGATAATGAATACCCGACTTCTTTAATCATTCTCCAAAGAGGGGCCATCATTGAGAGATATCCAATTTTGACTAGGCATGCTCTATTGTTTTCACGAATCCATTTTATCTCATCCTCACCCTCACTTATGAAAATCTTAGGTTCCAAGAGAGTGTCTCTAAGACATTCACCTTACTCCTTGGGGGCTTGCACAAAAATGACATCTTTCCAATTATATTTCCCAAGTCCATCAACCAATTTGAATTCCACATAAGCCCTTACTTTTGTGCCCCAACATCTAATAAGGACCTCTATAATGTTATTTAGCTCCTCCCTATCCTCGAGAGGCTTGTGGCCATTCCATGAATCTGCACAAAATGAGGCCTTCCTACCACTTTTTACCTCCCATGTGATGTCATCTGCAATTATATGTCTGCATTTTGCCATAAAGTTCCATATGCGTGATCCCTAAGGGAGGACCAAGGTAGTGAATATTACTTCTTTCTCTAATGAGTCTAGATACCTTTTTCTTCATGAAGATACTCAATTTGGAATTTGAGTTGGCATAAATGCTCCATATGAGTTTGGTTCCAAGCACAAAATTCTAGATTGAAAGTTGTTACCCTAATTGAAAAGTATGGTAAGGAAACCTTATCCCAAGCAATCAATGGGAATCACTTTCTCTCCTCCAACTCCTGCCACAAAAAATCCTTCATTATCTTGTTGAGGCTCTCGATTATGGATGTTGGCTCATTGAAAGTTGACAGCAAGTAGATTAGAAGTGTTGTAAGAACAAATTTAATCATTATGAGTTTCCTTGCTAGAGAAAGCCATTTGCCACACCAAGAAGCCAACCTTGATTTGAAGTTGTCTAAGAGGGGAGACCAGAGAGAAGCTCTAATTGCACTAGAAAATGTTAGAACTCCTAGGTACTTGCCTAGAAGCTTTCCAATTGTGAAACCCAAGGCCTTGGCTAATCTATTTCATGTATGTACTGGAGTGTTAAAGAAGAATACTTCTGATTTCACCTCATTTATTTGCTGACCAGATGCCTTTGCATAAGTAGAAAGTATGGACTTAATGTTCTTGGCTTCGAGAACACTTGCCTCCCCAAAACGGATTGTGTCATCAAGAAACTGTAGATGGGTAAAAGCATCCATTCCATCAACAACCTCAATTCCCATCCACCTAATGTTTTCCCTAGACAAGGAGATGCACTGACCAAGGGCTTCAATCATTATGATCCGAGGTATGGTGAGAGAGGATCTCATTGCCTAAGTCCTCTAGATGTTTAAAAATATCCCTCTAGGCTGCCATTGAGAAGGATGGAAAAGTAGGGAGAAGAGATGCACGCAAAAATCGATTCACAAGATCATTTGTAAAAATCAAAATTTTCAAGTACCTTCATGAGAAACCTCCAATGAACTTCGTCATATGCCTTGCAATGTCTAGTAACAAGCATACCTTTGTGTTGGACCTCCATGGAGATTGAATTATTTCATGAGTGGTTATTATACTTTTTATGATTGCTCAATCAAGGACAAATGCAGTTTTTTCCCAAGAAATTAGGTAAGACAGGAAGGTCTTTAGCCTATTACAATTGCCTTTGAAATGATTTGTAGATGGTATTACATAGTGCTATAGGCAAAAACTCTTTGAAGATGGCAAGAGAGCCTTTTTGGGGGATTAACACTAAGGTGGCATTGAGTGCTCTCAAAAGCAATCTTCTCTTTCAAGATTCACTGCATAATTCAACCACTTCCGTGCCTATGATATGCCAACATTTTTTAAAAGAAACCATCGAAATACCATTTGGTCCTAAAGCTTTATCTGAGTGTATTTGAAATACCACAACTTTTGACTCCTCGTTTATGAATGGTTCCATCAATAGTTTATTATCCTCCTCTATCACACCATCCATGATGGCTTGCAAAAGTTCCTCTTAGTGGGCTATTGGCAAAGCCCATTGAATGTTGAAGGGGGTTCTCAAAGTGATTGATAGCTTTTTCCTTTAGTTGCACTCGCATATCCACCCTAGTTCCATCTACCATTGTGATGCTTATAATTTTGTTCGCTCTTTTTCCTCAAACTTGTTCTTGGAGTTGGATTTGTTCCACTCCTTGAGGAAAGATTTAAGTGCTCGAAGCTTTTTGGAAAAAGCATACAATTAGAATCTAAGAATTTTGGCAATCTTACCACCATTGCTTCACCAAAGTGAGAAATTGATTCTCCTTGAACATCATGTTTTCAAATTTGAAAGGACATATTGGATTTGCAACATCATCTTCAATTGTCAACAAGATTGGAAAGTGATCAAAGCTAGTGCAAGGCCAAATTAAATATTCCACAGTCTTGTTCTCATTTAGCCAAGGAGAGGATAGAAAGTATCTATCAAGTCTTTCTATAATGTTGCAAAAGCCTAATGTTTTGTTATTCCAGGTATATACCCCATTTTGGGGATTACGTCAAATAGGTTATTCCTATTGATGAAGTCAATAAAGTCCTCTTGCAACTAGGTTTCTCTAACCCCATCCTAGCACTTGCAATGGATATTGCATTGAAACCCCCACCAACAATGACTCTTGCCCCTCTTAGGTTGCTTTGGATGTTTGTATATACTTCCCAAAGGGCCCTCTTACCCAAGTACCCAGTCGATCCATAAGTATTTAGAATGAAAAACTTCAAATCTGAAGAAAAACTCCTTACTCACAAAGTTGAAAATTGTTGCTAGAAAGGGTGGCATTTATGTGAGTTATAGGAGGGAGCATACCACATGATACCTAATCCTCCTAAAGCTCCTACCAAGTTGACAAAAGATTTGTTCCTGTTTACTCCATTTTTGGAAAGAACTCATGCCTTCATAGTATTTTGTTTGGCTTCTTATATTCTCATCTTTATATTTTATGCCTCTCGATTATATAGTTTAATCATATCAATTAAGGGTGATTAAAAATTGGTGGTTGAAGATGGACGCCAATGGTCTTTTACCATCTTCTATTGCGGCTAGGGCTTCTCATGGATTGAGCTCCAAAGGCAAGGCTAAGCAGGGGAATATTGAATGGTTCTCAGATCCCAAATGAAGAGAAGACCAATTTGAGCTCCTATCTCTTGACCTGTTAACAGGTCCTTTGTAAGGGTTTTTTGGCTTTAGGCTTGTTTTTTTGTGCTGGTTGGGGAGCTTCTGTCTGTAATGTTATGTTTTATTGTTTGAAACTTATGAAGCTGCAAGCATTATTGATAGTTGGCATGAAAGGTTTTTTATAATGGAGTTTAGTGGGGTTGGAGAAGGTTTTTTAGTTGATGTTTCAGGAAGATTCGCTATGTAATTTTTATTTAATTTTCAATAAAATCACCTCTATTACCAATCAAAAAAAAAAAAAAAAATTGGTGGTTGAAAGTTGATTATGTCACTTTCTTGTATTTATATGTACTATTGTACGTAATTTTACGATATGAAGATTTATGAGTTTGCTGCATTCATTTCTATTTCTCTTCTTTTCTCTTCATTTGTTGATCCTAGAATATCCTAACAAAGTATACAACTAATTTCCCACAACAAGAACAGCAATTGCTTCAAGAGCTTGCTACCAATATTATTCATACTAGTGGTGCATGTGACCAAATTGTTCGTAACCACACAATTTTGGGTCCATGCACAATGGCTCCCATTTATGCTCCCATTCATAAACCCAGTCAAAAACCCTGGAAAACACTGAAATCAATTGGGATACCAAAATATGACCTAAAATCACAACTTTTTGTAGGCTCACACTACACAATAAAAATTATCACCACATAATTTGCCAAAAAAAGGTGGATAGGATCAAATATCTGACCAAATAGTCTAGCACAAGGAGTCAATTGACGATTTCATCATATAATCCTTAAAAGGGCCTTACTTGCACAATTGTTGAACATGTGAACCAAGCTTACTAGTGTCGTGGAAATCAAGACAGGTATGGAGAACATGACAGTAGATTTTCACATGTAGAATCTTTGGACAAGCACAATAGAGGAATATTTGGAAAAAATTGTATGGCACCCAACATTCTTATTAAAAACATGCTTGTATACTGCTTGCATATGCATAAAGTTGCTCAACTCACTTGAGCAGTTGTTGAACAAGTGAGCCAACCTTACTATTCTCATGGAGATCAAGGACAGATATGCACAAAATGGCAGCAGGTTTTATCATATGGGGACTTTGGAAGTATTTGCATGAGACCTAACATCCACGTAAAAGCTACCAGAATTCAAATCAAGACGGGTATCTGACATATACTCAAAAATCAGCTACCAAACTTGACACCAAAAATATTACGGGTCTCTTAAGAGTCAAAAAACAGAACATCCCTTTCTACTCTGAAGTCTGAGATTCACTTTTCAAGGTTGAAGTAAATGGTCCTAGCCTCCAACAGGTTCACATTAGCTTAAAATCAACAGAGCAGAAAAAAAGGTACCCGGTCTTGCCAGAAAAGGCAGAATATTTTGCACAGATAAGGGCCAACAAAAATCCTATTATGCAACATGTTGGAAATCAGACTAACAATCTGGCAGAACCCCTGGCCATTACAGAAGGCATTCAAATTGCCCTCTCACAAGACACTACTCATTTAACTGTGGAAAGGGACTCAGATACATTATAATTTTGAATATGGTAAAGAGACCCAATGTCAAATTAGGACACCTACACAGGCTCTCTAACTCAGGTTTGTGAAATGGAAAATGGAATACCTTTTTCAAAATATCCAAGAAATTATGAATATGCTCAATTGCTATATTATGGAGCATAGTTGCAGAACTCTGGAAAAAATCACAATTAATCAGAAATCACCCCTGCCAGCAATTTTTTCCCCAAAAACTGTGATTTTTTCCATTTAATTGGTAAATACCAAAAATAAGTCAATAAGTTGGAAAAAAATCATGTTTTTCATATATAAATCACAACTTTTTGACATGTAAAATCTGTATTCTGGGCATTTTCACTCATTTCTGCAGCAAAGTTTGGTTTGCCAATCTCTAGCCAACACCTTGTCTTCCCTGCTAGGCTTCCATTTCAGATTTCTAGCCCATATTCCAGCATAAACATTTCTTCCTGCATCTATGGCTCTTTTGATTTTTATTTATCTTCTGCATTTGATGTTGACAACTTTACATCATTTCCCTCTTTATTACTCCTAACAATGTTTCCAACATTCACTATGCCAATGACTGCACTGCCTTGTTTTTCTTCCTATTCCTCTCTCATCTCAACATTTGTGAAGAATGTGCACTTCAAACTTCCTACTTGGATTTACTGCTTGTTTGTTGAAGCTAGCCTCATTGGCTTCCTCCATTTTGTTACTTTGTACAACTCCTTCGCCACTTTTGTGTTACTTTGTACATCTCCATTGAAGTATACTCTCCTCTTCCCAGGAAAATTGTATTAAATCTATTAGCATTAATTTCACCAAAAGAAAGATGGATTGAGCACACTGCCACTTCACCTTAACCTCAGCCACCAGCAGAGCATATAATCAAAAGATTTCTAGATTTTATGTGCAGCTTATTCAGGAAATCCACCATACAAAAATTCAGAGCAAGCTTCTAGGATTGGTCATCATACTCAAGTTGATGCAAACTCTGATGACCTCATTTATGAAGTTCAAGCCCAATAGACCCACCCAAGAAATTGTGAACATCTCTTAGTGGTTCAAACTTCCAATCATAACTTACAATCCAGCACAGGATGCATCATGTGAGCCTAGTGACATTAATTTCCATGAATTTCCAACAGCATGATTGGGTAGAAGACAGTAAAGATTTCTCTACAAAGCTTGTAATGATTTTCAAAGATGTTTCTAGCCTGATCTCCTCACTTTGGGAATGGTTATAGTGATGATTATGAATAAGTGCAAGAGCCCTAGACTTTTGAAAAAATTTATGAAAGGAACTGTTTCATATACTGTAAATGCAAATGTTTGCATAATTCTCATAGCCCTTCAAAAGTTTATCAAAGACAAAAGAGACAGAAGAAAGATAGGAGAAAGCAAAAAGGATACTAAGATTTTTGTCTATCATAAGAAGATCAACCCATTAGAATCAATGATGAGTCTGCAAACAATGTGTCTGCAAAGACATGAATCAAACTCACCATCAACGAGTCCATCTGAACATTTAGATCTTTTGCTCAGTTGGGGAAAGTTCCTCCTTTTTCTTTTTAAGTTCCTAAGTATGGTCTCACTCGTTTGTATCCTGGGCCTTCTCAGCCCACCCAAGTATTCTCCACTACCAACATATGTCTATCTCATCAGTTCAGGACACTACTTTCAATTTATATTCTTGTTCCTAACAACTCAACCTTCCCAAAATCAATTCTTGTTCACCTTTACATTCTTCTCAAGAAGCGCTCCATGTCTCTTCCACTTAAGGTCATTCTTTTGACTTTCCTCCACTCCCCGGTAGGCTTCCATATAACCTAGCTAAAGCCTTAGGTTACACCAAAGAGCCCTTTGAGAAAGAAGGAAAAATCTGTTTTGCTCAAAGCAATTGAGAATCTGAGACCATTATTAGTAGCATCAAAAGGATGAAACAAGCATTGATACCTCTTTCATGAAAAAAATCTTGTCATCGGATATTGAAATACATTCAACAACAGCAAGAATGCATCAACACCAGTTTGCAATCCATGCAGAATCAATGTGATTGTCTCCTGTACCTGAGCCAAGGCCAAGTCCAACAAAAGGCATGTTGTTCAACCATAAAATTATGTGGATCCAACTACTAAAGGAGCAGAATGGAAACTTCCTCTCTACAACCCTGTCCCTGTCAATGCTACTCCAAATTGGAAAACTCGGGCAGAGGTTCATGCTGGCCACATAGGAACGGATTCCTCAGCAACCTGCAAATCTTTTCCAAAGCCCCCATGAGGGGTGAGTCACTATTTCACTGTTGTATTGTGCTGCTTGCTTCCCCGGACCAATGAGCTATATCCAAATGTAAGCATTTTTTAATCATATGGCTAACTATCTTAGGCTAGTACCTCCTCAGATGGTTTCTATTTGGTCTTGCTGGTTTGACCAGCTGTTGTACATAGCCTTCTGCGCAAGGGTTGTTCTTGTTGTGCCTTCTCAGTTCCTTACCTCTTTTAGTTAAATCTGTTGTGCTGTTTTGGATATATTATGTACACAGCTTTAACTCTGCTTCAAGTCCATTGCTGATGAGGACTCAGGTCAATGTAAAAAGTTCTTTTCTTTTTAATATATACTTCCCTTTAATCAAAGAGCAACAAAAAAAGTACTCATGCAGCATTATACCAAATAAGAGAACATAGAGTATAGTACCTGTTTAATGAAGTAGCCAACAGCATTATTATCAGCATATGTTAAAAAATATGTGAGGCCATCCTCATCACGTGCATGTTGTTTCAAATGGTTCATTAGCCTCGTCCCATAACCTTTCACTTGTTCATCTGCAGTTATAGCACAGAAGGCTATTTCTCCAAATTTCTGACTGCTTGAGCAAGCCACACATACAGAGCAAGACGGTTATTTATCCTCCCTGACTGCATGAACAAAATATGACTCTGACTAAATAGCCAATAAAGCTTTGATGCAAAGAACCACATTTCTAGATTAAGATACTTTTAACTGGACGTTAATAACTCAAATATAGTGCAAAAAGGAATTATGTATACAAATATTAGCCAAGCATGTCTAAAATAAACCAACCATCAGAATAAAGTAGATATTTTTTAGAAACACAGAAAATTTAATATGACCACAAGTGCAAACCTGATCAGATCTGCTAGTTTTTGGCAGTTCATATAATGTATTATAGGCTATAGCTCTTAAAAACATTAGCTATTGGCGTAACATTTCTGAAATAAACTAACCATCAGAGTAAAGCAGACATTTTATAGATATTATTAATATACAGATGATTTGTTAATATGGCCACCACTGCAAGTATGCACAAATCGGCTTCTTTTTGTCAGAGTTTATAATGTAAATAGTAATACAGCTCCTAAATAACATAACTCTTAACAGTACAAGGGTGCAAAAAGAAAGACTGACAAAAGCAACCAAAAGCATTAGATTTAATCTAAATATCACAGTAAATTCAATAGAACACAAAAGACAACCTCAACCAAGTTGCCATTAAATAAGGAGAGCTTTCCAACCACATGATAAATCTTCTCTTGATAACTTCTCAATAATGAACTCTATAATGAGGAGCAGAGGGTACTAGAGGAGCAGAGGGTACTAGTTTCCAGCATCTGGAATATTATAACATGTATCAATTGAAACCTTAATCTTTATGATGTGTATGTCAAAGATTTGAACCAGAATATCGCGTGGCCAGTTTGCCATATAGTATACTTGGCATTTATGCTGTACATCTTTTCCAACCATACAATTCATTTTAGAGTTGGAAGGCACAGCAATTTCCACTTCTGAGAATAGTTTGCTAATTATATTTTGCCTCTTCATATAATAAAGGATGAATCTGGGCCCCTCACCAAAATAGAAAATTAATATTAAAATCATCATTAAACAATCAAAAAACTAAGCTTCTAAATTCCAGACATGAGCATTGATCTGTAGTAACTATCATACTCAAATTGCTACCTGCTCAAAATAAACATCCTAACTAGAAGAATCTTCTTATCCAGCCCAACTCACCCTAAAGAAGCACAAAAACAATCAACTGTAGCTCTGAATAAAAATTCTACAGAATCCTAAACCAAAAACAGAAAAAACAGGACTTTTTGAAAACAGCAGGCACAATAATTCACTCTAGCCCGCTCCATGAGGTCAGATCTACTACACACTTCCTTACTGGAGCATCACCATCCCTCTGAACCTTGGAGAATTCCAACTCCTGCTCCCGCTAGATCCACACCTACAATCACCACCATGACCACAGACCAATACAGAATGCAACAGCTCTGAGAGTTCAAATCAACAATTATAAGTGATGCAATATTGAAAGATTCCAATAACCGCTCCTCACGCACTCCCTTTCTTTAGATTAAATGATACAGCATCTTCTTTGATCTATTTTAATAAGCATACAGTCATTTGCCATGATAGCCTAGAACCTAGATTTGACAAGCACCACATAGGAACTAATGCTATAATCCACCAGAGGCCAAATATATATGCATTATTTTTTTCTCTTAAAGAGTTAAGAGGTATATCAACCAAGACCCTAAGCCTGCAGGAGTATGTCATTGTCCAGCAGGTTACCGTGTTTTCTGAAGGGTTTGGAGCTTGGTTAATAGTGATACAATTAAGAAGAATGGTATGCACCATGGTCACCATGGCCTTAAGAAAAATACACTCCTGCTCTAGTTTTAAAAAGCAAAAAGAAAAAGAAAAAAAAATTGTTAGTCCACACCAGATGGAAAAATACATATGCATTATTTTTTTCTCTTCGAAAGTTAGAGGTATATCATTCTAGATCCTGAGCCTCCAGGAATATGTCATTGTCCAGCAGGTTACCATTTTTTTCTGAAAGGTTTGGAGCTTGGTTAAAAGTGATCAGTTATGGAAAACACCATGCGGCATGAAGGTCCCTGTGGCCTCAAGAAAAATAATTCTTGCTCCACCAGATGGGAAAACAACATTTTTCCCCTTTAATTGGCTTGAAATAACAAAAACACCATTATTTTCCCCTCTTCACAAACTTAAGACTCTTGAATAATTGAATCCCACACATACTTTAGTTTGCTGAGTCAATCCAGTTTCCAAGCAATGCTACTGTGGTTAATACTAATTCCCATTCATATCAATCCTCTTCTTTTGTCTTGGATTTTAATTCAGCCTCCCTCTATAGTTTCTAAGTAGCATTTTCAAACTCACTATGTTCTATCTCAACATGTTCCTCATGTGCTTGAAATTCTTGGTCACTCTAATCATTTTGCCCCATGAACTTGTAATCATCTTGAACCTCTTGATCGACCTTTATCCCTTGTGGATGAAAAGCAACTACACTACATAGTAGTAGATTAAAAACGGAAAATGCTTTGAGGCACTCGACCTCTCTATATGGCATAAGATTTGAGTTCAAAACTCGTGGTGCTTGAAAATGAAGTAGGAGTGTACAATTGCTTTTCCCCAACACCACTCACTAAAGAACTTGCATGGACCAAAATGAATGGAAGGGGATGTTCCTTGAGAACCTTGATACCTAAAGGAATACCAGGTGACCACTCATCAACTTTTCGTGCTCCACAATGACAAATTTCCATCCTTGTCCTCTACATTCCAGTCCTCCTTGCCCTCACCCTCACCCTCACCCTTTTCCTTACTTCACTATCCAAGTTTAGAGCTCAATAATAGGCATCGATATATGTGATTGGCTGCACAATCTTAAATGTGTTAAGTTTTATGCTGCCAACTACTCCATTAAAACCCCTGGAACATTACAGTTCTTGTACTGGTACATTTTCAGGTATGTCTACCATTCTATTATCCTATGACCCACATGAGTACATCAAAAAAAAAAAGTGCCATATCTCAAAAGGGCATGGAGTAACCAAATCATACATAGCGTGTAGCTAACTATGAAATGACAATCACAATAAAGAAATAAAATAATACAAAAAATTAAGAACACGATTAGAAAAATTTATAATAAATGCATCCAACTAAATTCAAACCTCAATGCAGGAGCCACAAAGTAGGCCTGGTGGCATTGGCACCATCGCTAGTTGTACTACACCTAATTTTAATGAACCAATTGCTGCTTTGGAAGCTCTCGATGAAGAGCAATATGATGTTTTGTTTATGTTGTTTTGTTGTTTGATTATGAACAATGGCTATTTTCCTACTCCGAACTGTTAGATTTTATGATCAGATATAAAAGCAGAAATTTAACTTAAAATCAGACACATAAACACAGCATATACCCTGGGAAAACCCTCCACTTGAGGGAGAAAAACCCAGCAACAAAGATCTCTCTTATATATATAATAATGGCAACAATTCACTTTACAATGAGGCCAATCACAAGGCCAATATCCAGCACCAACACTAGATGCATTAACAGATAATAATCTGCCCTTCCTTAATCTCAAACTCTGCACTTGAAGGAATTCGCAATCTGCTCTTGATGAAATTCGCACTTTGAATGAGAGAAAGAATCGAACTTGCTTGATGATGGAATAGATGGAAATGACCTTGTATAAATACAATTTGGAGAGAGGTCGCACCTCTTCAAGAGCAAGGTCGGCCACAATAAGAAAATATAATTACAAATAAGAGATGTGAATTACAAGGAAGGTCGACCCAACTTAGTAATTAATTGTTGCCAAGTGAAGCGCCTCTTCACTTTAATTATCTCAATAAAATAAATAGCCGATAGGCTATATGCAATTTTATGTCTTGACTCATGGCTGGAAGAATGAGCCCGAAGCTGCTATAACATCAACACTTCCTCTCAGCTAGGGAGGAATACTTCCAGCTGTACAAGACACATCACCTCATCGTGATGTCAACCACTATGGCTACTCCCATATGTGGAAAAGGAACATATCACCTCATCATGATATCAACCATCATGGCTACTCCCATGTATGATAAAAGTGCACAAGTGCCCATCATGGAATCACTCAACGTGATGTCGTCACCTCATCATAATGTTCACCATAGATACTCCCAGAGGGTGAAAAGCACAAGTACAAGAAAATCATCACGGACTCTCTCACGTGATGTTGTCATGGAGTCACACACATGAAATCCACCATGGCTACTCCCAGAGGGTGGAAACAAGGGCTTTCACCTCAAATCTCTCTCACAGAGAGAAATGCATTAAAGCAAATCAGAAAATCACTGATACTGAGACTCCTTCTCAGCTAGGGCTTCATTCTCCACAATACCAAGCTTGTCTCGAAATTACACAAACTTTACTCTGGCAAGAGGCTTGGTGAGAATGTTTGTCGTCTGCTCATCAGTGTTGATATACTTCAATTGGATTGCTTTCCTCAATACCATATCTCTGATATAGTGGTATTTGATCTCAACATGTTTTGTTCTGTCATGAAACACTGGATTGAACAAAAGCTTCACACAGCTTTGATTATCACAATGAATGACAGTCGGCTCCAACGATTATCCAAACAATCCTGCAAGGAGCTTCCGAAGCCACACTGCTTCTCGAGTTGCCACACAAGCTGCAATATACTCGGCCTCTGCGGTGCTCAATGCCACTGAACACTGCTTCCTACTACACCAGGAGATCATCGCAGACCCCAAAATAAAACAACATCCAGAGGTGCTCTTCCGATCGGTGACACACCCTGCCCAATCGGAATCAGTATATCCATGCAGCTCCAAGTCCACATCAGAAGAATACCTCAAGCCATATCCAACTATGCCACGCAAGTATCTCAGGATATGCTTCGCTGCAACTAGATGTATTTTCCTTGGTTCACACATGAACTGACTAAGTGCACTCACTGCATAGCAAATATCTGGTCTAGTATTGACTAGATACATCAACGATCCAATCAATTGCATGTACATAGTATGATCCACCAGATCTGAACTAGCTGCAGCCTCCTTAAGCTTCTAAAAATTTGTCTCCATAGGTGTGGACATGGATTTGCAATCCATCATACCAAATCTCTTCAGGATGTCAATGGTATACTTCCCTTGACTCAGAATGAACTCATCCGGCTTCTGCCATACTTCTAAGCCAAGAAAGTAGTGCATGAGACCAAGATCCTTCATTTCAAATTCAGAAGCTAGCTCCTTCTTGCATTTGATAATGAGGTGATCTTCTCCAGTAAGAATTAGATCATCAACATATAGAACCAAGATTAATGCTTCGCCATCAATTACCTTGAAGTAAAGGTTTGAATCAGCATCATTTTTGGAGAAGCCCAAGCTTGACAAGTAACGATCATGAGGAGCCTACTTAAGGTCGTACAAAGCCTTCTTCAGCCTGCAAACATGAGACTCCTTCCCATGAACCTCAAAGCCATCAGGTTGCGCAATATATACCTCTTCCTCGATCACACCATTCAAAAATGTTGTCTTCACGTCCATCTGGTGTATCTTCCATCCTTTAGATGCTACAATAGCAATGATGGTCCTGACGGATGTATAACGAGCAACTGGAGCAAAGGTTTCCTCATAGTCTACTCCCCCTTTCTGAAAGAATCCATTAGCCACAAACCTAGCCTTGTACTTCTCGATGCTCCCATCAGCCGCATGCTTGATCTTGAAGAGCCACTTAGAAGATACAATAGATTTACCTTCAGGTCTAGGTACGATGTCCCAAACATCATTCTTGAGAATGGATTGATACTCCTCAGCCATAGCATCTTTCCATACTTGCTGACTAGTAGCTTCCTCAACACTAGAAGGCTCTGACTCAATGATTTGACTCATCAAAGCAACATAGCTTGAAAACTTATGAGGACTCTTGCTTTCTCTGAAAGTTCCTCTTGGGGCTGCAAACCTTTATGCCTCCTGCATTATTTGCCTGGCCCAAAGAGGTCTCTTACGACCAATCACAATGTCTGTAGGCCCATCAGTAGGTTCCAAAGGCTCAACTGGATCATCATCTTCTTTAGGATCAATAGCCTCCCTCTAAACCTCAGGAGTATGGTCAACTTCCATATCCTGAGGAGACTCTTGGTCTTCATTGTCTATCTCCATGTGGATGCCCTTAGACCTCTTGAATGCAACATTCTCTTCAAATGTAACATCCCTACTGATCTCAATCGACTTCTGACCTGGAATGTAAACTCTATAGGCTTTTAGAGTCTCACTGTAGCCCACAAATATTCCCTTCTTGCCAGACGGTTCCAGCTTTGTCCTCTTATCTTTAGGTACATGAACATACACTGGACAACCAAAGATCCTCAAATGACTTACTTTCGGCTTCACCCCTGTGAATGCTTCTTCGGGAGTCATGTTCTCCAAAGTTCGGTGAGGGCTTCTATTCTGAACATACACAGCTGTCCTAGATGCTTCAGCCCAAATGAAGCTTTGCAGATCTTGATCATGAATCATGGCTCTAGCTGCTTCTACAATACATCTGTTCTTCCTTTCTGCAACACCGTTTTGTTGTGGATTGTAGGGAACACAAAACTCCCTCTTAATTCCTGCCTCAACACAAAAGTTACGAAAACTTCCGGAGATGTATTCTCCTCTATTGTCAAATCTAAGAACTTTGATCCTCTTCCCGGACAAGTTCTCTACCTGAGCTTTAAATTCCTTGAATCTCTCAAGTACTTCCTCAAATTCTTTAGTCTTTAAGAAATAAATCCAAGTCTTTCTAGAGTAGTCATCAATAAAGATTACATAATACAAGAAACCACTCAAAGAAGCAACAAACATTGGACCACATATATCAGAATGAATAAGATCTAGAATACATTTAGATCTACTTTCATTACTATGAAATGAACCTTTAGTATTCTTACCTAAAGCGCATCCTCGGCAGGTACCTTCATGCTCCTTGTTGAATTTAGGAAGGCCCGTGACCATCTTCTCCATGGTTGGTAGTGCTCGAAAGTGAAGGTGAGCAAGTCTTATATGCCAAAGTTCACATGAACTTGAAGAATCATGCAACAAAGCCTGAAGTGGACGAGTGCAAAGCCTGTAGAGACACTCATGTCGAACTCCAATCACCCGGGAAAACTTGATACTCAATTTCTTCGGCCATGCAAGAACTTTGCCTTTGGAGAATGCAACTTGATACTGCTTGTCCTCCAATGCTGAGATAGAGACAAGGTTCCGCTTGATACCCAGAACAAATAGAACATTGCTCAACTGTAAGGAAATGCCGGAATCCAAGTGAAGAGAGGAGGTCCCAACACCTTTCACAGAATAACTTGCATCATCACCAATGATGACTTGAACATTAGAATCTCTCTCCACCAAATCAGATAGATGCTCTCTAAAACCAGTGATGTGGCGAGAGGCACCACTATCAATCAACCAAGTGTTGATGTCAGTAGGCACATTGCTTGACAAAGCAGAGTAGAATAGAAATTCACTTGAATCCTTTTGCGGAGAGATCTCACCCACATTTGCAAATGAAGCCTACTGCTTAGGTTTGGTTGGACAATCCTTAGCATAGTGACCAAACTTGTCACATCTAAAACATTGAATGCGGGAGAGGTCCTTCTTCTTCTTAAATGCAGGAGCACCATCAGATCCTTTATCTCTATTCCTCTTGAAGTACCCTTTCTTTCCTTCTTTTCCCTTCTTCTTGGAGGAATGAGTGGCAAGAACATGTATGTCTTCATTTGTAGAGCTTTGACCAATGCCTCTCGCAGCCAACCTTGATTCTTCTTGAATACAATCCGCTCTCAATCGATCAAACTTAGGAAGTTTTGATCTCGCACTGATTCCTTGAATGAATGACTCCCAAGATGGAGGAAGATCATTGAGAGCCAACATAGTCAAATCCTTGTTATCAACAATATGCCCAATGGTAGAGAGTTGATCTCTCAACTCGGAAATCTTCATGAAATATGAGATGACGGATTCTCCTTTCGCCATCTTGATACGATGAAGTTGTTGCTTTAATGCAAGAGCTCAACTTGTGTTGTTGATCTCATACATCTCCTCCAAAGTCTTGAACATATCTCTTGTTGTCTTCAACTTGGAGATGATTGGCACAATGTGATCTTTCACAGAATCAACCAACATCTTTTTCGCCTTAGTACCATTTCTCTTCCATTGTGGCTTCTCATTCTCATCGGTAGGTTCGGGAACTTCGCCCTCCACGAACTTAGCTAACTCATTTTCTTCCAAAGCGAGCATGATTCTAAACTTCCAAGATGTGAACTTTGAAGCGCCCTCAAGTCTATCTTCGACCTTCAGCCCGTTCACCATCTTGACAATAAGATTGATGCAATGAGGATGAGAATAAGAATGGAGGATAATGCTGCTTGAGCAAATCTGATCACGATCTTCTTATACCCGCTTTGATACCATGTTAGATTTTATGATCAGATATAAAAGCAGAAATTTAACTTAAAATCAAACACATAAACACAGCATATACCCTAGGAAAACCCTCCACTTGAGGGAGAAAAACCCAGCAACAAAGATCTCTCTTATATATATAATAATGGCAACAATTCACTTTACAATGAGGCCAATCACAAGGCCAATATCCAGCACCAACACTAGATGCAATATCAGATAATAATCTGCCCTTCCTTAATCTCAAAATCTGCACTTGAAGGAATTCGCAATCTGCTCTTGATGAAATTCGCACTTTGAATGAGAGAAAGAATCGAACTTGCTTGATGATGGAATAGATGGAAATGACCTTGTATAAATACAATTTGAGAGAGAGGTCGCACCTCTTCAAGAGCAAAGTCGGCCACAATAAGAAAATATAATTACAAATAAGAGATGTGAATTATAAGGAAGGTCGGCCCAACTTAGTAATTAATTGTTGCCAAGTGAAGTGCCTCTTCACTTTAATTATCTCAATAAAATAAATAGCCGATAGGCTATATGCAATTTTATGTCTTGACTTATGGCTGGAAGAATGAGCCTGAAGCTGCTATAACATCAACACGAACAAATAATATTAATAATATTAACTAATGTGATCTATCTTATGTCATGACGCTCAAGACTCCTTTGATCTTTTGAATTATCAATTATCAACACTACTTTGTGATCTATCTTGTTTTTACCTTTTTGTTTATTTTATGCAGATGACATTGATATTATCATTAATATTGTCAAATATGTTGACAATTTTTATCTTTATATTATATATGTATGAAGGTACCTGAGCAGTATCAAAATTCTGGTCCAAAAACAATCAGCAAAATTCCGTATCTGTTCTCCTAGCAGTACTACTATCTTCATAACTTAATTCAGCTTTAAACTTTCTATGAAATACATCTTAAATTTGTTTCCACGAAAACCCTACAAGTTGTTTATGTGATACCCCACTCAAAATTGAAGCAATTTATGCCAAACAATCTTCTATAAGCAGATATAAGATTATAGTTGAATGCTGGTCAACCTTCATAGAATCGTGGATTTGAAAGGACGATTTCCTTAAATATAGTGATCAGATAATGATAAGTGCAGCGAACACTCTCAAGGGAGATCAGCGATTTTATCAAGGGATAATGTTAATAAAAATTAATTATCCCTTGAGCGATTAAGGGAAGCAATAATTAGTTAAGACAATTAACAAAGAGTCATGTCTTTTGACGAATGCATACCATGAAAGGGTATGACCCTCAGCCATATCGTAGGTATAAAAGGGAGTATAATTCAAAGGCAAAGACTATGGATCAAGTTTGCAAATTTATACATTTCTATTAGCAGATCAAGGCGCTCCTAGGGAGCCAATGACCACATAGTACTAGCTGCATAAATAGTGGATAGATATCAGACACCCAGCCAAGGAACCAGTCGCATAAAGTGAAGGATTAAAATCAGAAACAGCGATTAATATAGACATCTAGAAACCCCATATTCATATGCATGTAATTGATAAGAAAACCAGACACAGCGAATATATTGTGATGTCTCTCGTCCATTTATAAATCAATTATCATTTCAGATTACATCTCAGAATTTATATCAGATATTGGTTGCATTCTACAAGCATATTATCTATTGTTTTCAATATATAAATCAAATAACATAATCAGCATTAACTATTGAAGGTAGCTCTTAATCGACTAAAGTATATCATTAAAAGTTGATTGATCCCTGGCCTAATTTTAATTAGAATAAAGATAAAGTTAAGATAAATTTATAAGGGGACATTACAGTGGTATCAGAGCTAGTGAACCTGCCAGCCTTTGGGTAAATGTTGCAAAACTTGATTAATCATGGCAGCAGAAGATATCAAACCATTGGCAAGAAGGGAAGGAAATAAGGGAAAAGGAAATATCAATCATGGTATTGATGACAGAGCATCAAATGCAAGTAATAAGGTGATAAATAGAACACCCTTAGATGAACTCCTGAGAAGAGAAAACCATCTACAACTTATTACAAAGAATCAAATGAGCTTTTTCATTTTCTTATTATAGACTAGAATGGAATATTTTTCCTCTAGTTTGTGTTGTATATCACCGGAACAAGAAGCATTGTCATCACTCAACAACATAATTTCTTTTTCAAAAGCTATCCTCAGTTTCTCCCTAGTGACCAATTCCATCGTGTTCTCCATACACCAATTATTCACAAAGCTTCTCAAGTTTGTTAAAAATGACCTGCACCAGTTCATCTATCTAACAATTTGCATCCTGTTAGCATTTACATGTGTCCCTTTCAAGACAATACAAAACAGAACAGCTTGTAAGGATGTACCCTACTTCAACTTGGAAGGGAAAACTCCCTTATGAATAGACTAACAATCCTAAAACTCTATGCACTGGAAACATGTTATTTTAGTTCTCAGATATGGGCACAAGGCATTTCAGCACTTCTACAAAAGATGATAGAATTTTAAGTCTTCTATCTTAAAGCAAACAACCTAAACAGCTAATAAGCACTCTCTTTCTATCTAAAAGTGGAGAATAAAAAACATGAGTACAACACAAAAATTGAGTTGGATTAAACACACAAGATATTATTAATCAAATATAGAGATTTGAATTTAAAGCCACATGACCCAAATCAAAAGATATTCAAAGGCTGAAATAACCATCAAGCAATATTTCAACTCACCAAATTACAATATCACAAAAACACATTAATGAGCATGAACAGCAATTTCAGCAGCAAGTAGGCATAAAATCTCTATTAGTTCCCATCTAAGTGCATAAAGCACATATTTATAAGTTCTTACAATACTTTGCATGCTTTAGTCATGCAATTTATTCAAGATAAATACAAAACAAAAGCTACTTAAGTTACTATGCTGAAAATCAAATGCTTGTATACAAAGCAAGCTCAAAATATAACATTATCTAAAACAAAGAAATCTTCAAATAAATTTCATCTAAATATATCAAGTCTTAAAATAAACCTTCTAGAAGGTTATCTAAAAACAACCAACCCTCAAAAAATAGCAGTCTAAAGCATTGATGGCTCCTCTGATGTTTTTGGCTTGCAACATGATTTCTATACCTAGGCACCTCACTCTCAAAGCTTGAAATCATGTGTTTTACCAGTTTAACAATATCTAGGAATTGAATCAAACTAAAAAATTGTAGGGATGTTCCATATGGATTATCTAAAAAACCTGTTTTCGCAACTCAAGAACCCATATTGTCATTTCCATTTTATGAAGAAAAATATTTTTCCTTCCAACAACAATGTTGTCCCTACTTTATGTGGTTTTTACTTTCCTTTTCATTTTTTTGAATTCCAAACCAAATTCAAAATTTTGGGGATCATATGTCACTTTCCAACTTTTTAGACCAAAATCACACTTTCTGACCTATTTTGCCATTTTCCACCATAGTTTGCAAACTCAGACTCACAGAGTACTTGACAAGCCAAAAATTTCCAACTCAGAGAGTACGGCAAAATCTCAACAAAACTTGGCAACCTTAAAAACATATAACTTTTATGCAAAATACAAATACAAAATGTATCAAATGAGTGGTAGGGATCTAGGGGCAACAACCCCAGCAAAGTCAAGGGGTTGTGCCCCTCATGGGGTTTGGGGGCAGGGGCAAGGGTGGAGGCAAGGGGCGGAGCCCTCGCCACCAAGCCCAAATGAAGACCTTCAAAACCACACAGACCTTCATAGCACACACCATAATCATAATTTTTTAAAAGGACAAAGCAAATGCTTATAAAGCCAAAAAAACAAAAGTGTTTGGAGTGTTTAACCCATGGTTTTAACTTTTTACAAATTGTTGGCACAATGAGTCAAGTCATCGAACTCACCAAAAGCACGCTTTTGGACATTTGACCACTTTTTATTATGACGCACTCCAAAGCATTGAATGTCCTATTTCATGCCTTGGACCATTTTTTCATTTTCGTTCAGATCCAAGGTTCATTCTTTACTTTGCTTGATGTGTTGGAAGGCTCATCTAGTTAGCTATGCAAAGAAACTAATTAGACCTTGAAAATAAAATATTTATGTCTGTGACAAGCAAGGATTTGGCATGATTCGCAAAACAAAAAACAACCTTCTTTTGACAAAAAAAATGACTCCATACAAAAAAAATTGTATGGGTACAACACGTCCCAAATTAAAACATAGAAGTTAATATCTTAGATGGGATCCTGATTATGCTCTCCTATGAACTTAGGAATTGAGTTTCCTTAATTTATTATGGCATGTCTCACAACCTCTCGACCTCTTCAAAGTTTACATATTGTAGGGATCATCATGTTCCTTTTCTGCTCTCCTTTTCAAATAGTCTTTGTTGTCTGTACTTTTTTGCTCTCCTTCCCAAAATCCAAAGAATAACTTTACTCTATGGACATATTTAGATAGTCAAAATAAGGCAATTCTCATGCACGTGAAACTTAAACTTTATTTATCATCCAAACAACATTACTCTTTCCCTTGTTCATCATCATTTTCTCTTTTCATTTGGCATTTATAACACTTTAGTGTATGTTCCCTCTTCAATTGTCATTCTGGACAGCTCGTCTTCAATTTAAAAGACACGATAAGCCAAGAAAGCTTGACAATTGAAATATATATGTCCAATATGTTTCTTTCAAGTTCAATAATCAGCTACATCAACTTTTGGTTTTTCTATTATTCAAGAAAAAAAGAGGTTTCAATTTTCACACTCAACAACTGATTACAAGGCACACAAATGATGATGAACATAATGGCAAACATAGAGACTCACTTAGACAACAAAGATGATTCAAAGACAACAACAATGGCAGATATGTAGCAATTCTAAATAGTGCAAATGATGTCATATCCTAAGATGTACATGCAAATATTGTAGTATATGAAAATGTCGCATCACACAAAGAACATAACATACAAGAATTGGCTTTATATAATATACCATTAACTTCAAGATATCTATGATAAAACTACCATCTAGGATGAACAATGATCACAATATGCCACAAAACAATGATCATCATATCATCATGCCAAGTTTAAGGAAATCAACATACATTATACTCCCAAGAGGTACTACAGCTTAGAAGAACCACCACAATCATGCAACACCTAATCAACAAAAAAACAACTAACTCTTGTATTTTTCTTCTAATATTCCATTATTTTACTCCTTTTTTTATTCAAAACTAAGTTCAAAGATCAGATTTTCTTGTTATATGTAATTTATAAGAGGTTATGTCTTAACAAGTTGGTAACAAGAACAGAATCATTGCACTTTGCAATTAAAATCTTAAATACAATATGGAATTCTATAATGGATGGCAGCTTCCCTAGTGATTTAAGTCCATCCCCAAAAATTCTATGAAAGCATTATTGATATACGTTATGTAATGTCCCAAACTGAAATTTTTCTAATTTTTGCAATTTCACAATGAACAATACATGAAACCTTTACACCTTCTGATCCCGATGTGGGCAAGGTGAGAGCATATGGGGAAATGATTAGAATAATATTAAAAAATTTTGCTTGTTGGCAGCAAGCCGCACAACTCAATATTGCAAACTATTATAAAATCTAGAAGTAAGGATATGGCTATGCTTATGCTAGCAGCAAGCCTTCTAAAACAATTACACATTTAATATTAAATTAGACGATGAAACGTAATAAAGATCAGTGCAATATAAATCTTAAGTTATTATAATACTCGTTCTAGTAGCAAATCTTCCAAAATGAAATACAAATTCTATATTACATCTAGCGATGGACTGCACAGACTGATGTAAATTAGTATTGATTAAATACACATTATCATAAAGAGTATATAACTGTTGTAAATAACCTCTGAAATAAACAAAAAAACCAGTATAAAATAATTCAAATACAATCCCAATGAGCAAGTCTGGAAGTAGGCAAATACCAGATGATGATTGCTGTCATAAAACTTCTAAATGGCTGTTGCGAAACAGCAAATCTTAATTTTCCTGAATCTCCTAATTTTAAGTACTCAGCAGCAAACTTGAGATTGGTCATACGACCACCCAAGTTAATAGCATATATCATTATATTGTGTACCCAAGGTGTGGTAGGGCAACATGTAATTAATATCTTCCATCTCTAAAAGCTTCAACTCATTTTCAAAATAGTACGGCAGTCAAGGAAACCCCATAGGGTGCACAGCAGCTAAAGTAGAAATAACCATATGATTACCTTTGAAATTACGAGATGCCTCCGAGCTAGAAATACAGTCCCCTTAATATATACGACACTTCAACGTGAATATTATTTACTTCTTTTGAAATTGTATGGCCCAAGACACATGGGTATGGTAAGAAATAAGACAATACAATAGCTAAGTTGCCGGGTTCGCCGGCGGACTGGCCAGATCCGGGTTCAGCTCGCACCGGATCCAAGTATAGTATAGTTCCTCTGTGGGTCCCAGCAGGATGCCTGTTTAGGGGGCCCACTTTGCCTAGGGCAAACCCAGGAAGAACCCAGACACACCCGGACGCGCAATGATGGGTTTTTCATTTTTTTTGTTTTTTATTATTGTTTTTGCTTTGACTTTTTCTAGGTTCCCTCAGCCCTAAAAGTGACATCTAAAACACCAAAACAACTTCATTTTTGTTCATTTCTTTTGCAAACAACAAATATCATTCCAAGAGGCTAAGCATTCATTTTTGCTTGTTGGATCAACAAAGGTAGCTGAAGATTGATCTTTGAAGCTTCTATAACAATTGCATTGTCATTCCTACACATTTACAAGTGTTCATTGGCTGCCAAGAAGATCATAGAAGGAGATTTTTGCAAAGAGTTAAAGTATTTTTCAAAAAAATCCTCCATTTTTATTTAACAAACATGAAACAAATTATTTGCCTTGCTTATCTATGTTTTTTCCATTCTATTATGAATGTATCAAAGATGAAAAAGTGCTAGGTTTTATATATCTATTTTTTGTGTACAATTTTTTTTTTGTGTTTTGAATGTGTTGTTTACAGAAAAATTTGCCATAGGAATCACAATGGCAACTAGTTCTACCTCCACAACTCAACCTAAATTCAAAACAAATCCGAATTCTCCTCTATGGAAATATGTTCAAATGATACAACTGGTTCCAGGTGGTGGGGGTTACATTTGAAAATGCAATGGATGTGATGTTCAATATTCTAGTTCATATTTTCGGCTGAAAGTACATTTGTATGGAATACCTAGAAAAGGCATCAAAGCTTTCCCTAGAAAGAACAATGTACCTGTGCCATCAGAGACCTTGATGATGAGTGCACGCTTCTACTGAGAGGGAGGGGTGAATCAATATAAGACAATTTTTTAGTTTTCTAAAATAACCACAATAACTTGAAATACACAACATCAACAAATAAGAACACAAGAACACAATATTTGTGTGGAAACCCTTTCAAGAGAAAACCACAATAAAATATTGCTTATATAAAAATTTCTTACAAAATTTGTAGGCACCAACCTACTAGAGACACCAATCCCCTACACTTGAGCACCAACTCAAAAAGAGACACCAATTTCTTTAAAACTAAGTTACCGATTCGCCCAGAAAAGGTCTCGGATACGATTCGATTCAATACGGATTCGAAATTCAATACGGTTTCAATTCAAATTCGTCCAAGATATGGGTATAGGCCTGTGGATACGGGCAGGATACGAAACCCACCCTGTGGGTACGAAAATTCCGTACCTGGTACGTACCAGAACCAAATCCAACTGTTTGAACGCCAAAAAATAAAGAAAAAGAGCAGAAAATCAAATGTAAGTACTTTTGCAATGATATTCACACATCTATTTGTAAATGCTTCAGCCTTCAAATACCCTCCTTCAGTTTGTGCCCAGTCTTTACATGGTTCAGGCCACTATTCCTGGTCTTTGAAATACTACCTCGCAATAAGACTCCTCTGATGATGGAATTCAAATATGGAAAAGAGAAGTTATGCTTCTTTGTATAGTAGACAGCTTTAGTTCCTTCTCCTGGCATTCTAAAGAAAATAAAAATCTCCATTTTGTGTTGTAGGTATTGATTTTAAAATATTACACAGTGACAAATAAGGTTTACCATGATGATAAATGGCTGCTGTAAGAGATTTTGGTCACAAACTTTATGACTGTGATACTATTTGATATTCTCCTATGAAACATTACCCTGTATCCATATGAACAAAATGATAGTACTTATTATTTAATAATGAAGAGATGAATTCCTCTAGACTATCCACTATATGGATATAAGTACAAATCAAAAGTTATAAAAAGAGCTAATAGCTACAGACATATCCTTTTATTTTATCAATCAATAATAACTAATGATTAAGGGTACATAACACCTAAAGTCTTACACCATGGTATACAAGTATAATCATTAATAAAAAAGATATTAACATTTAAAGAAGACCACCACAAAAAATCTGGTAAAACAAAACAAGAAGATACTGTAGGAATATACCATCGCCAAGGAAATCATAAAGTTTATCAACACAAAGTTTTTGAAGCTCCTTAGGTTTGTATTTTATATGACGTTCAAACAGTCAGATCTGCTTCCCGTAAAAATAAAGAAAATTATATACCACTACAAATATGTATATATTTCTGATTTTTATATGTTTTTGTATTAACGTACCCAACCCCAAAACAAAATTTGACCAAATCCTGTACCGGATTCTCGTAACCATACCCGAACCCAAAAACGAATCGGTAACTTAGCTTTAAAATGAGGCACCAACCTCTTGATGGACAAAGTATTTTTCTTCTTGATAATCCTCCTTCAAAAATCTGCCTTTGAATAATCTTCAATTATTTTCTCTTCTCATAAATATGCTGATGTATATATGATTTATCAATTTATCTTCCACACACACTCCTCATTCCACAAACTCTTTTTATATCTTCACCAAGATAGGTGACCTTTTGGAGGGATGCATTTCTTCACAAAGCAGGCAACTCTTTATTATTTATACCTTTTCAATGCACCTTTTAAAGCAAACTTGGGTGCTCTATAAGGGGTCGGCCCCTATAAAATATAATTTTATTTAAAATTAATTTTCAAATTGGGGTGCCACTATAAGGGGAGGGTCGACCCATAATATAAGGTAATAATTTTATTTTTGAATCCCAATGTAGACACCTTAAATTGCAGGTCAGCAAGCAAAGAACGGATTAATTTATTTAACTTTAAACTCTTCAAAGTGGAGATCACACATGAGGAGGGTCGGCCTAAGGAAGAACAAATAATGTCATTTATTCTCATCCTTATAAAATCAATACTTTAGATGTAATTTCAGCGCTGCAATAACTTGAATGAAGTCGGCCATGATCTCAATGGGTTTCTTCGTCCCTTCTTTGACATCAACGACAACAATTTACAACAAGTGATAGGATGTAGCATAGAGCAAGAACAAGCAAATGAATGGGAGTCCTGTAAATCAAGTCACCCCTTACTTACAAAAAGATCAAGGGGAATGCCACCCCCATCTTATCCAATATCGTGGTAGAAAACCAACCATTTTTGGCCACTCCTCATCTTTAAAGTGAACAACCCACTACAAACAAAAGATCAAAGGGACCTTTGGAAACTGCATTTCAAAATGAGAGTCGAGACATTGCCAACCAACATGTAGCAAGATATATTTATGCAAATGGGTTGGCTTTCCATGTTCACTCACCATATTGGAAAGAGATGTTGAAAAAAGATTCAAAAAATCGACTCTTGATCAATGTCATAGTGGGGTCCCTTATAGGGGCAATCTTTTTGAGAGACGTGCATTGTGAGGGGCAGGTAAAAGATGGACAATTTATTACAGATATTCTCATCGCAGCCATTGAGGAAGTGGGACCCCGCAACGTTGTTCAAGTCATAACAGACAACGCCAAGAATTGTAAAGATCATATCTTTTAAACACCTTGTGAGGTCCATTCACTCAATCTTATGCTACAAAAGAATGGGAATAAAATTCATTGGATCAGAGAGTTGTATGCAGAGGTTGAGGACATCTAGATGTTCATCACCAACCACATGTCTCAAGGAATTTTTAGATTATTTTCAAAACTGGAGCTATTGAAGGTAAATGAAATAGTATAAAATTTTGCATAATTTGATTGTGTATTCTAATTCTTCTTTAAAGTTTGTTTTTAAATTTTAATTTTTTTTTTAATTTGTAATAGGTTGCAAAGACCCAATCTGCCTCTAACACAATCGTCTTGAGAAGACTTGTGAAAGTTAAAGAGGCACTTTATTACATGGTGATTAGCCAAAATTGGTCTATATGGTATTATGGAGGCAAAGCAGCACTGAAAGGGCAACAAAAATTAAGAGGATGATATTAGATGACTCATGGTGGGATCATGTGGAGTATCTCCTTAGTTTCACCAAGCCCATTTTGAGAATGATTCGCTATACTGACATGGACAAGCCATGCATTGGAGAGATATATGATGGCATCGACTCAATGATTGAGAAGATGAAGTACACCATAAATGTGAAAGAGCAAGACCCTAAAGAGACTTTCTTCAAACAAGTGCACGCAATTGTTGAAGAGAAATGGAACAAAATAACCACTCATTACATCTTCTTGCCTTTGCATTGTCTCCAAAATACTACAATAGTCAGATTCTTTCTATGCTAGGAAGGCTTCCCCCAAATAGAGATTTTGAAGTGGCTAAAGGCCACAAGGCAACATTCGTTAGACTCTTCTCTGAAATTGAATTGCGAGATATAGTCACGAGTGAGTTCATTGATTTTGGGCACTCAAAAGGTCAAAGTATTGAGGCTCTTCCTAATAGGTTCTTAAAGGATGCTCATAGTTTGTGGTACTTCCATGGCCAATACTTCAAACATCTACAGCCCCTCGCAATCAAAATTTTATCACAAGTTTAATAAATTTTCATTTTTTAGTTTTTTAAAGTTTCATTTATCGTTTTCTATTTTTCTTTTTTTTCTTTTTTTATAATGTATAACTTTAATTGTTTACTTTGTCTTCATAGGTTGCTAGTTCATCTACATCTAAGAGATGAAAAGATAATTGATATTCATAATTGCATGTTTACAAAAGGAGAAGAAAGCTCCTTATAAAGAAATTTACTAGACAATGTTGCTAAAAAGAAACAATCGTAAATTGAAGCAAACTAAAACAAAAAACAGAAAGAAGCTAAATGAACTAAAGTGCAAATGGAAGTTACTAAACGTAAACTAAGTTAACTGACGACTGACTAAAGCTAAGATGACCATTAATATTACATTTAATATTTTAATACCCTCCCTTAATGGTCATCATACAAACAAAAACTAAGTCTACCCAAATTCTTTCGGAAACATATCATCGGTAAATGATAATTGGAGAAGCATAACCGCCTCGCAATTACAGATCCTTTCCCGATGAAAAATCAAATCAAGACATCAGCACTCGAAAACAATGAGCTTTCGTTGCTTCCAGGTAGTAGAATTATTCATTGAACTTCTGCATATTTTCCAACATGATACTCGACAAAGACGCCATCCCTCCCATTTTCCAAAGCATGAAAAACGAGGTAACACAATGATCAGCTAGCACAACTCACAAACTATAAGATTTTTTAGAAAAACCTTTGAAAACTTTGAAAAAAGTAAGATTTTTTAAGAAAAAAATCCTCAAAAAACTTCTGAACTGCAAAATTTTTATAGAAAAATTTTCAAAAACTCTTTAAAAACTTTAGGTGCACGATTTTTGTTGAGAAAAAATATCACACAAAAAACTAGTCTGCAAACCCTAGCAGCAACCCACAATTTTTTAGATAGGAAAAAATCGTCGAAAAACTCTTCATAAAACTATTGGCGTTACAAATCACATCTTTGGAGTGCGTATTGGCAACGGACAGCTATGCACAGTATTAACTGCTCTTCAAATTAGGAGGGGAAGTTCCATGTTTTGCTGATATGCATGAAAAAGTAAAATATTCTAAATCCTATCTTTTTGACTCAGCTGGAAGAGGCATAAGGTTAAGAAAACCAATACATTGCAGCTAAGGTTTTTCTCTGGTTTTGTAGATCTTAAGTACAACTAAGCGAATGCTAAAACTATCCTATCTCCTCTAGATAAACAGAGCAAGAGGAATTAGGAGCAGGGAATTGGTATACGATAAACTTCAAGTCAGGATTCCCAAGGAGGTGGGGCACCTACCGAGGTGTAGGCTGAAATGAAGGTTATTGGAAACATCACACGATAAGCTAGTTCTCAGGATTCCTAAGGAGGCGGGACACCTATCCGAAGTGTAGGCTGAAAGTAGATAACTAGAAACAACACTTAAACGACAATCTCTATTTCTAAATTCCCAAGGAGGAGGGACTCCTATCCGAGGTGTAGATATGAAAGAAAAATTATTAATAACAACATCAAACGATAAACTTTATTTCTAAATTCTCGAGGAGGGACTCCTATCCAAGGTGTAGATATGAAACAAACTTATTAAAAATAAATAAACCTAGGACAGCAAATTGTATGAAGGACCTATCACACAAATGAACGATCAACCAGCTTTATATTAACAAAGTGAACAAGTACAAAATAACAACATTGCACGACAAGGTGGCTCAACAATTTATTATCACAGCAAAAGTTAAATACAAATGAGCAAGGGTGCTCTTATTTATAGAACATCGAGGAGTAGGGAACCCTAAAATCTCCTTGAGTTTACACTCAGTCTTGCAAGCATGCAAGAGTTTATTCTCTAAGTCTGACTGTATGCAACCTAACAGTTAACTAGAAAACTACATCAGTTAACTGAACTAATACAAAATTAAAGAGACATTGCAACATGCAAGTCCTTATTGAAATGAGAGTCAATTGATAACTAACATTAGTTAACTAGATCCTAATTGAAAGTCCGACCTCCTCCAAAGATATCCCCAAAGATGAGATAAACATGCATGTAACCAGCAATCAAAACTCAAGAAAGCCGTCATGGGCTATCATCTCTTCCAGGAATTCATTAATCGTCTCATCTTTCGGCACTCTGATGCTATCCAAAATGATAGACTGTCTGCTCAACGCCTTCTCTCCATCCTTGATCATCTTCTGAAGCTCTTTGATCTCTTCAGCTAACTTGTCGAAGCTTGTTGACATCACCGAGAAATGATTCAACTTGGACGCCATAGGATCACCATCAAGACCATCATGAACCAGATTTTGGAATTCAATTTGCACAACCTCAAGATCAACATAGGTACCATTTTCATGAAGATAATGGCACGAGACCTGAGTGACAAATCCGCTCACAAGTCTGGGCAGCAGCAACATCTTCTTTGATTCCAGCCAACTTTGTAGAGATTCTCTCATACGTTTCCACTTTGAAGAGGTGTTGTTCTCTCCAAGCGAAAAGTTTTCTTTTATCTTCATCTGCTACAATGGCATCATATGCAACTGCCAACTGAGAAATAAGAATCAAATCCTTCAATTTGCCCTCTACCATAGTTAACTCAAGCCACTAGATTCCCTGACGAAGATCATGTGCATCGTACCTCAATTGATACAATTTTGTGAGAAGGTATTTGCCTGCAACAATGAAATCCTCGATCCAATTCTCCAAAAAATTTCGATGATTGACTAATTGACCTAGCTTTTGTTGATTTGTAGGTGTCTCTCGAAGCTGTGGAAGAATAGCCGCCTTGCTTGAGGTTCCATGAAGAAGATTTGAGATGTACTACCGCAACTGCTTATCCCCAGCCTTGAGGGTTTCCTTTTCTTCTCCGTCCTTCATCACTCACTCTTCAAGATTACTTGCAGCAACCTTAAAGAGGTTCATGTCCATGTGTCGAGTGCTCCTGCCAAGATTAGCTTTGACGAAGGTGAAATCACCAACTTCAACTTCATCCAGACTCTTGCCTTCCAGTGGTGTAGCAACCTCAACAACGATCTCTACTTCAGGAGTCTTTTCTATGTGCACCTGCTTCTTGATCTTCTTGTTCAACTTATCCTAATAGGGACTATCAAACTCAAATAGATCAAGCTGATAGGAAGGCTTTCGCCTTCTTCTTCCCAAAGTCTTCTCAAGCCAACATGAGTGATCAATGATAACTTCTCTAGGCGAAACTGCAACAACTGTGTCGACTTCTGGTGGATTAACTGGTACTAAGTTTTCATGAGCCGGCGATTCTGGCTCTGAGTCAATATCAATCTAAATGGGAGACTGAGGAGAAACTAGCGAACTAGGAGATGAAGAACCGGCTTCAACTTGTATCATTGTCTCTACTAGAACTTTCGATGCTTTCTCGATCTATTCTTTTTGAACTCCATTTATTTTCCACGTTCTTCTGCTAACTCTGGCACCTTCAAGTGGATTGCTCCATTGCTTTACTCCGGGTCTTGACTGTGATGTGGAAGGTAGCGAAGAAAACACTACTGGCAGCTTTGCAACTGGAACTGCCTTTCGCCTCCTTTTGTTGTCCAAGAAATACATGCTAGTCTTGACAACTCCTCAATTGAAGTACTCTCTCTGGCATACCAATCCGGTTGTCGCAGTGGCTGGCGAGCAACTTGATCCTTGACGAATGTGCTAAGTAACACCTCTTTGTCATCATCTGACAAACCTTCAACGTCTTCTGATAGGAAATCAGCAAGCTGAGGAAGAGTAAGTCTACAATAGTGATGCCTGCGTACTTCAAATTCATCTTCGCAATTGACCCAGAAATCTTCAAGTGTTGGCCTATGTGAATGACTTCGCTCCAATTGAGCTGCATAATGGCCCAAAGGATCATAGGAGCGCTTCTCGCTGAGATACTTGAGATGGAGTTTTGACAACTCGTTGCTCACCAGCTTGCAATAGGCTGTTGTCCTACACTTGCATATACCCAATCCAAATGGAAAGGTGAACGCTGACTTGTGTCGATTGTGAAGAAAAGTATGAACCTCGTGAGCCTGTCTCAGGAACTCCATGAACAAGACCTTATCAAAAGGGTATCTTGGTAGCATTAGAGGCTCTTTGGCATAACCATACACTCGAATATAGGTGAAAGTGGAAAACTGGATAAACCAATCTGCCCAACTCTCCATTGCTGATTTTACCTCGGCTGAAATTCTGATGTGCATCTCATTATCAAGGTCTTTGACTCTCTTCATCAAGAAGTGATCATTCACCTATTTGAAATCCTGTTCAGCCTTTGAGAACTCCAATTGTGGGAAGTATTCGTGGACATGCTGAATGCCAAGAGTTCCATTGGTTTTCAAAGTTCTAAAATTTCCTTGGAATGCAATTAAGTAGACCAGATAAGAAACCATGTGAAACTCGTGGATTTTAAGGAATCTTGTGATTTGCTAGTGAAGAACCTCACTGATCAGCATGGCCCAGTCAAAGTGTTCCTTATTATTGATAATCTGGGAGATGACATAGAACATCCATGGTCGGAAAACATGAGCTTCCTCTTGACCTGTAACCTGGTTGAGCAAAGTAATTAGGATAGCTATCTCATCCTTGAATTCACCACGGCCAAGCTTCTTTGGTAGGTTAGTTTTTTGTTCCTTTAGCCACCTTTGAGCAACCTTTCTTTGAGATCTTTCCTTGTCTCCCTGCCATATCTTGTCGCATTCCTCCATAACTATGACAAAATTATCTGAATGGGGTGGAATCGCAAAGCACTTCTCAATATTTCTCGGCTTGAGGCTGCAAATGACTCTCCCATCAACTAATTGAATTTATCTTGTAGATGAGTCGTAATGCTTAATGCATGCAGTGACAAACTCAAGATCAAACATCGTGATGGGAATAGAGGCTGCTGCCAGCAATCCTAAGCGATCAAGATTCTTAATTGTCGTGTTGTCAATGCCTGTTGGAAATGTTGTCACTGATGTCAAAAGCGTTGAACAAGTTGTCATTGATATCAAAGATGCTCAAGTTGAGATAGTTGGAGGTTATCACTGATATCATAAAGGATATCTAAATCTGATCTGTGCATGTGATCAAAATCACTGTGGAAGTCGTTCTATAGTTATAGATTTGTTTAATGCAGCTTCAGATTGAATAAATAATATATTCAGATTATTGAAGCTAAATTTGCAAGACTAAACTAAAAATCCCAGATCAAAGCTAAGCGTCATCTACTGATGGAAGTCGATATGAAGTAATCTGCTTGATGAAGGTACTTTGAGTCTTTGACAAGTACGTCTGTTGCAATCAGAACATTGAGGATTCTTGATATGATTAAGAAACAAACACTCAGATTTCTCGTTGGAGTCATTCGAGTTTGTTAAGCAATTCAATTATTAAGATAACACACTCAGATTTTTGGAGTTATTTCAGCTTGCTGAAGGATAACATTTTGAGATCATTGAATATCTCTCTCAAAAAGAAGATACGACTACAAAGAGATATGCAGATGATGAGATTACTTCTAATCATACTTGAAGAACTCGAATGAATGCTGAGATCAATATTCACGTTTAAAGTTTTCAGTTTGAATTCTCGTATGTTAACTACAGAACACGAACATGGTATGAACACAAGTTGAAGAATCTCGATCATGAGTTAAAGAGTTTCAGATCAGATCAAACATGAATCAGTTCAGATCAATATATATAATACAGTTTCTTTTAAGATCGATATATACAGGAATCCCGTTTCTTTCCAGATCGAGTTAAGAATGAAGCCTTAGCAGGAACATTAAAAGAACGATTAAAAGCAGACATATTTTCAAATGGACATGCGTATCAAGAACCTATCAGATACACATCAAAAATCAAATACGTATCAAAGTCTTATCAGATTAACACAGATTTGTCAAAACAAGATAATAATAGTTTTGCTAAGATAACCGATATGTTAAGAATAAAAGCAAGGGACATGTCTCCACTTAAAGCTAGTTGGTGCGATAGAAGGATGTGAATAAAGCCTTTTGTCTTTTTGTGAAAAGACGTATGCAATTTGGTTTCTTTATGATTAAACAAAGATTGGTTAACAAGTTGTGTTTCTAAGAGCTATACTCTTTGGCGCTTGAAAGGACGTATCTGCTGTAAATTAAATGATGCGACTGTTAAAAAGGGTTTTGAAAGAAATCTGAAGTATAGTCATTGGTGCATAAACAAAAATTAAGGAAGAGTAATTAAGATAATCACACAATGAAAAGGTATGAATGAGATTTGAAAAAATAGAGTCATGTTGCTTCATCAAAGTGTCGCAATTCTTGATCAAGTTATATATATTCACTTTGAAATCAAGTGTGTGGAGTGTGGTTGTGTAAGTAAGTAGTCTAAATCTGAAGTCCCATCTTCTTGTGTGGGCTAAGTGTGAGATCATTCATCACCAAGGCAGATTGGAGGATTGGGATAGTGCAGGTCAGATTGAAGGCATCATCTTGCAACCATCAAGTCAAGGTTGGTGCCTTGCATTAGGGGTTGGTGCTCCTTGTAGGTTGGTGCCTACTAAATAGTTAAAGAGGTTTGGGTGTCCCTTGTAGGTTGTTGTCTACTAAATCATCTCATTTGTAAATCAAGTAGGTTGGTGCCTACTTCCACTTGTAAAAAGTTATTTAAAGTTTTCAATAAAGTTGTATCAGCTTGTGTAAATTGGTTCATATCATTAAGTTGATGTTGATGAAAGTTTAAGTTTGTATAGAAAGTTAAAAGGTGAAAAAGTTGGTATAGATTTACTGATTCACCCCCCCCCCTCTCAGTAAATCTTTTGTGCTCTTCAATTGGTATCAAAGCAAGGTCCTTCTTGAAAGCCTAACCACTTGAAGGAGATCCTTAAGAGCACATATGGCAGATCATAACAATACAGTGAAAGCACCCATCTTTGATGGGACTAATTATGCATTTTGGAGTATTAAGATGGAAGCATATTTGAATGCACTTGGGTTTGATGTGTGGCAATCTGTTGTTGATGGGTATACACCTCCAGCTACCCCTCCAACGGATCAAGCAGGGAAAAAGAGAAGTGAGAACAATGCAAAAGCTAAGCATGCTCTTCTTTGCAGCCTAACAGATTCTGAATTTACAAAGGTCATGAGGTGTAAGTCAGCAAAAGAAATTTGGGACAAACTTCAAAACATCTATGAAGGAGATGCAAAAGTAAAGAAGGCAAAGTTGCAAACTCATAGAAGGAAGTTAGAAACTCTCAAGATGGAGGATGATGAAGATATTGCTTCATATTTTCTTCGTGTTGATGAAACAGTGAACATCATGAGAGGACTTGGTGAAGAGATTGATGATGCCTTCATTGTTGACAAAATTCTAAGATCTCTATCTACAAAGTTTGAGGCCAAGGTTGCAGCATTGGAAGAATTAACAAACTTGGATCAGCTATCCAAAGATGAATTACATGGGATTCTTGCTGCCTATGAAATGAGGATTGAGGGGAAGACAACACAAAATGAAATTTCTTTCAAAGCATCTAATAAGGAAAAAACTAAACATGATACATCAAATAAGAAGTCAGGTGATAATGAAGTAGAGGCCTATTTCATGAGGAAGCTTAAAAAGGGAAAAGGAAAGTACAAAGGGAAATATCCTTTTAAATGTTTCAATTGTGGAGAAGTTGGACATTATGCTTCAAATTGTCCTCAAAGTGATAGCAACTCAAGTGATACTAGCAAGGATGAAGAAGAGATATACACAAAGAAAAAGGGGAAGAAAAATTCTAAGCACAAGTCAAAGAGGAGACCTCAAAAGCACAAAAAGAGTTTCTACTCAAAAAAAGATAGCAGCACTTCTGAAGAACAAAGTGAAGGTTGCTGAAGCAATGGTGAAGAAGAAATATTGTTCATGGCTAAATATGAAGAACAAGATGCTGATCAAGAATGTAATGAAGAAGAAGAAGTTGATCAAGATTGCAATGAAGAAGAAGAAACAGATCTTGAGGAAGAACTTCATTATGCATATAAGAAAAAAGAAGAACTGAAGAAGAGGGTTACCAAGCATAAACTAAAAACCAAGGAGTTAACTAAAAGTTTGGAGGAATTAAACAAAATAATTGAAGATTTGAGGGTTCAACTTGTAGAGGCTGAACAAGTTGAAAATGAATTAAAGAACAAGTTAAGTACAAAAGAGAGAGATTGTGACAAGTTGGAACAAGAAGTTGTCATGTTGAAAAATGAATTGAACAAGCCAAAAGAGAAATGTACAAAGTGTGATGAGAATGTTACAAGTTTCAAGGAAAATGAAAGAAGATTTAACTCTAGGCAATTTTATTCTTTCTATGGATATTGCTATTCATGCAATTACTTTGGAAACAAAGCAATAAATTGCAGATTTCAAGCAAGAAATGGTTCAAGCTTCACTAGGAGAGATTATAATTCATTTAGTCATGATGTTATGTGTTTCAAGTGTAATAACTTTGGACACATAGCACGTTTTTGTAGATGTGATTTTATGGAACCACCTTTACAAGATATGAAGAAGAACACCATGGAAAAGGAGAGAAAGTTTACAAAAGTTTGGAGAAAGAAGATAGATACAAGAAATGAAGAATCCAATGCAAATTCAATATGCCTTTTTTAAGAGGAAACGTGAATTTAGGGGGAGCTAAGTTGAACATTATCTTTCAGCCCCTTGAGGAGATGACTGAAAAATAAAGTGCCTCAAAATAATGGACGCCCAAATGCCTTAATAAATAAAATTTGTGAAGTAAGGCATCAATTTTGCATGCAAATCCCTAAATTGGGGCGCAATAATCTTATTGGACCTCCATTTAGTTAACTGAATGAAAAACAAGCCCTAAAATGGGTGCCACCCAACATGCACTCCAGTTATTTGCCACATGCAAGTAAAAATTAAGTCCTGTTGAAGTCGACTCAAAAGTTAAACTAGAGATTTAATATTACTTTAAGTTGAGTTAACAAACTCCTCCATTATAGGGTGGCCAAGTCACTTTAGTTCATCAGTCAAACTTTGACTTGGGCGCCAACTCTCCAGACTTACAAATTTTTTGAAAATTTTCATTTGCAAACGTCATCGAAGCCTATGTTTGATCACCGATTCTGATTGACTGATGTGCCCAGTAGACTGGCTGACAATTTCATTGAAGAGTAGGATCAAAACTGAAAAAGAAGCTCCTTGAGGTTGCAAACCCTAATTCTAACTTCTAAGGCCTCAAAATTTTGGGCGCCCCTGGCCTCCAAGGACGCTTTTCTTCACCAGACTTAGTCAATTTTCATGCATTTTCATCATTTTGAACTTGATTTTGACCTCACTTCATCTTGCGTTCTCCGGCACTTGGCAAAACTTCAGAGCTGGCAGACAGGCTCACTGCGGAGCTGGCTCAATTCTGAATATGATCTCTTGGAGAGAACACTTTTCCTAAAAACATCATTTGGCAGGTGATTAACTTGGGCGCCCTTGGCCTCCAGGGGCGCTTTTTCTCCCAAACTTAGCCATTTTTGCAATGTGCTGATAATCCATTCAATCTTCGGTTGCAAGCTACTAACAAGTCTTCTGACTCAACTGAGATATGCAACAGAAAGTTGGAAGCACCACAGAGAGGATGAGCATTTCAGCTAACCTAACATTTGAGGGTCCAAAACCTTGGGCGCCCCTAGCCTCTAGGGGCGCTTTTGCTCTGCACTAACATTTTTGACCATGATAAAAACCTCATGTTTGACTCCTGATTCCGGCAGTTCAACAACGCAGATTAACCCGCTGACGGATTCATTGCGAAGCCAAATCAAGTCTGCGGCAAACATTCGAGGTATCATTTGATCAAAAAGTTCCATCTGGTACCTCAAAAAGTTGGGCGGCCTTGGCCAGCAAGGGTGCTTTTTTGCTCCAGTGTTAGTCAAATTTTCACTGATTTCACCTCCCTTGTTCCTCTTTCAATCTCCAGTTTCAGGTGCTAGACAAATCCTCTAGACTGGCAAGTAGGCTCATCGCGAAGCTGACAATATTCCGGAGAAGTCTTCTTGGAAGTGACAAATCTCAAAAAGGTAATCTAGGCCTCTGAAATCTAGGGCGCACCTAGCCTCCAGGGTCTCTTTTATTTCCAAAGTTAGAAAAATTTTGATGATTTTCACCCCGACGAAAAATCCCTCCGTGACGAAGCATCATTTCGAACATATCTCGCCATAGAATCTTTGCTGAAGCAATTTAACTTTTAAGCTTAGATTTTGACACCTGGTATCTAGCCATCTGCCATTGACAACCTCGGAGATCCTAACTTTTCACCTGAAAAGTGAAAACTACCCACCAGACTTAAACTAACTTTTTCTTGATTTCGACTTCACCACTGTGATTATGAAGTGAAATAAGCCAATCAAAATAATTTTCAGTCAATTCTGACAAGATTCCATTTTTAGGGCTTTGACCAAAAAATAGGGACCCGAAAACCCTAATTTTCAAACTTTTCAAATTTTACCAGTATCTTCTAGACATCAAACTAACTAAAAGCCCATACTTGATTTGCCCAAAAACTGACTTTTGACGACACTTTTACAAGGTTTAGACTATTTTAAGCAAAATGCCTTAATGAAGCAAAAAAATTGGTTTGGGTACAACATTAGGCTCCGTCTGGTGACCATGTCGGATACTTATGGCATAGGAGAACCAAGAATCTCTAAGTTTTTGTAGACCAGTGTGATATCAGTTAGGCATCGGAGTCAGGACTTTCCTAATCACCTAAACAAGACTACCTAAAATCACCTAAAACACAATGAAACTTCACAGAATGGGGAAACACATAACGACATAATGAAATAGCATAAATAAATTATTTTACAAAAATTCACTCCTCCCCCGAAGGGATAAAGTGCTTGAGATATTGCCTGTTGTATGGCAGCGGAAGGAGCCTTCCATCTGAATGCGAGAGAATGTAAGTGTTCTCTCCTACAGACTCAAGGATCTGGAAGGGCCCTAACCACAAGGAATCAAATTTTCCATACATTTCTTTGGGTTCATGTCTTTTGTCCCATAATAGGACTTGATCTCCAATCTCAAAGTCTCGCTGACAAGCCTTCTTATCAAAAATCCTCTTCACTCGCTCTTGATGCTGAGTGATTCTGTCGACGACCTCCACCCTCTCTTCCTCTAGCTTCATTAGGTACAAAATCTGCTTTTCAACTGGATCTTTGAATTCTTCATCTTCCACCGCAGATGCCAGCTGTAAAGCGGACAACTCCAGTGTGATGGGTAGCACTGCTTCTGTACCATACAAAAGAGTAAAAGGCGAGGTGTCGATGGCTCTTTTGGGAGTGATTCTATCAGCCCAAAGAGCATCATATAACTTTTTGTGCCAAGCTCGCTGATTTGAGCCAACCAACTAGCGCACAATTGTGACTATGTTCTTGTTTGAAGACTCGGCTTCTCCATTACCTTGAGGGTAATAATATGATGTGACAACGTGATGTCGTGATCAAAATAAAAAACTAGTAGTTCCTTTGACGAGAAACAAGTTGCATTATCAGCCACAATTTTACGAGGGACCCTGAAGCGTGAAATGATGTTTTCTTTCAAAAAGTCGCAAACGACTTCTAAGGTGGCTTGCTTGGTAGGAATTGCCTCAACCCATTTTGTAAAATAATTTGTTGCTATAATGACATAAACATGCCCCTTATTGGAACGTGGGTTGATAGGACCTACAAAATCCATACCCCATTGCTGAAATGGAGCATCGACAATTGCTGGCCTAAGTGGAAGGAATGCCAATTTGACTTTGCCAGCAAATTGCTGACACATCTGACACCTGTACACCCATTCATATGCGTCACGAAACATAGTTGGCCAATAGAACTGTGCTCGCAAGATCTTGAATGCAATGACTCTTGATGAGAAGTGACCACCACATGCTTGACTATGAAACGCTTCCAACAATCTCTATTGTTGGTCTCTACCGACGCATAATAGGAAAGTTTTGTCAAGGCCACGCTTGTACAGAACGTTATTGATAAGCACGAAATTTTGTGCTATCAGCTTCAATGTTCTTTTCTGTTGTTTGTCCATGTGACGTGGACATTCTCCATAAGTTGAATAATACCATAGAGCTGTGTACCATTCTTCCACAGAATCAACTAGTAGGACCAAAGGAAGGTCCTCTTCAATTTCAAGTTCTGGTTCAATTCCACCATTGCCTTGGTACTTTTGATCTCCATCTTCTGCCAAATACTGACAAAGACCTTGCCCACGAATGAGCTTAGTCGGTTTGATCTCCAGATCATATTCTTGAACTTTAGCAATCCAATTTCCACTTTTCGTGCCCATCTCCTATTGAGTTAGCACACTTTTTACTGTTGGATCGGTGACAAACACCGTTGTGTGGGAATTCAAGATATAAAATCTAAAGCTTATAACAGCTCTGGCGATAGCATACACATTCTTCTCAATTTGAGAATAGCATGATTCGCTATCTTTAAAATTGTTGCTCATGAAAGCAATTGGAGATTCTCCTTTGTCACTAAGCTTTGGAGTCAATATAGCAGACAACATATGTTCCGACGCATAACAATAAAGGATGAAATCCTTCTCAAAGTCGGAACGGACCAACACTGGTGCGTTAGCAACAACTTCTTTGATTTTGGTGAAAGCTTGCTTGCCTTCTTTTGTCCATATGAAAGTGGACGTCTTTTTCATCATAGCTGAAATCTCCTTTGTCAGCTCCAAGAAATCAGGTATAAACCTCGTGATAAAGTTGACATTACCAAAAAAGGAATGCACTTGCATTTATTTGATGGAAGAGACAGGTTTTTAATTGAATCTACCCGATTTGGGTCAATCCTAGTCCCCTCCTTGGAAACAATATGGCCAAGTAACTTGCCCTCTGTCACCGCAAAGATAGACTTCTTGGGATTCAATGAGATCTTGTTGTCCCTGCATCTTTCGAACACTTTCACAAGATGTGAAAAATGATCTCGCCGCTTATCTAAAAAAACGGTCAGGTCGTCAAGGTAGACGATTATTATTTTATTCTTGAGATCCCCAAAAGCCAAATCCATGGCTCTTTGAAAAGTCGCACCGGCGTTGATGAGGCCGAAAGGCATCCTCTCATAAGCGAACGTTCCCCACAGGGTGGTGAAAACTATCTTGATTTGATCCTCCTCTGCCACTTGAATCTTCTTGTATCCAGAAAAACCACCAAGAAGTGATAGCATCTTTGAACCGGTGATTGTATGCAAAGTATGCTCCATGATCGGTAAGGGGTAATTGTCCTTCAAGGACAATTGGTTCAAATTCCTGAAATCCACGCAAATTCTGATTTCACCGTTCTTATTGCGCACAAGAACTATGTTAGACACCCAAGTGGAGTGATGTATTGGAAAAATTATTTTTGAGTCCATTTTCTAAATCTCCGCATAGATAGTGTCTTGGATCTGCGGATTATAATGTCTTTGCTTTTTCCTGAAAGGCTTAACATCAGACTTCAAAGGAATTGTATGAGACAATTCAATGGGTGTGAAGACCTTCAAGTCTTCATAAGACCAAGCAAAAACATCCTTGTATTGTTTGAAAAGGGAGATAGCCTCTTGCTTTCTTCTAGAGTACAACACTTGCCCAAATTAACAAACCGAGGCTTGTCTTCAGTGCCAATGTTCACTTGATAATGCTCAGCAGAAGTATTAACACCTGAATTCTTTTGATCTTGGATGCATCTCAAACTTAGGGACTCGTCCCGCCGTCCCCGTCTCGGAAACTTGAGGTAACACTGCCCATTACTGATCCAAAATTGTTGTATTAATATGCTTCTGGTTAAATTAGTATCTTGTACAACAATTCTAAAAGAATATCAACACAACATTGTTTATCACAAAACTGTTGAATACAAAGTTTGTTATGTAGCAATTTTTTAAGGATTTCATTCTAGAGGCTTAGTGTGTCTTGTACTCTATTTGGCGTGGAGGTATTATATCACTGCCTTTTGTTGATAATTTGCACAATTAAACAATTATTCAACTTTTTAAAATTATAGCAACTTCTCTTTTGTCAAAGTTCTTTGTATAAATTTTGTGATTTTGATAAATCTTTAACCTTGGTAGATTTTAAGTCAGTATGCTTATGTTTCATAACCAAAATCGTCATATGTATAGCAATAATTTCAAACAATGATCATAACAATAAATGTTACAAGATGGTTACAGATATTTAGCACATATAATGATATACAATATAGAAAATATATTTTTGATGTTTAATAATATCATCACAAATTTTTTTAGACAATTGTTCAGACATTTTGGGTAAAGATTCAAAGAATGCAAACCATACCTGCGATAAGGTCGATATGTGATGCCCCCAACAACTTGATTTTGCTTGACTATCATCACAGACTTGTGGCTCCTGCAATATTAAAAGATGTAATGAAAACAACTAGAAAGCATAAATTGAAATTGCATTCAAGAACCACTCCTATGAAAAAAGCATCTTCTCAAAATCTTAGGATACAAGGATCAACAAAATTGAAAATTATAATCTGGATGCGAACTTCAGAAAAATGAAAGAACTATGTAGGTTTAGATTTTTTATTTTTATTTTTGGTTTCGAAAACTTATCAAATTATAGAAATTTATTACGATTTGTTTGAATTGAATCCAATCAATCAAATTTGAGTAAACTAATAATGATCATCAAAAACAACTCTAATTTAATTATAGGGTAAAACATATGCAAATAAGAAAGCATGTTGGGATAAAAATGTGCTTTTCCAATTTCCCTAACAGCCTATGCGAAACCAGCTACCTGCAAAGATGAGGAGCAATTTTGGATTGCAAACTATGGACTAAGCGTTCTATACCACAACTTAGAATTAGCTCAAATAATTTGCAATAAAAAAAATTGGATCAATTAAATACAATGCATACAAAACAATATTGGACATCAGTATCTGGTACTGGCAAGGTACTAATGCCCAGTTACTCGTAATGATGAATGTGGAGGCACATTCGTATAATCATTCATTTCTACACCCACTCATTACTAGAATGGGGACTGACAACATTAATAAATGAGGTTGCAACAATCTGATGCTCTCAGGCACAATTTGAGTGTTTTTCTTCCATTTGTGCTCCTAATGACTGGGGACTGGATGGCTCAATGTTTATATATTGCTAAGTGAAGCATTCGAGGAGACTTTACCATGATTCCGGATATCAGACAGCAACTCGTGGTTATTCAGAAAAGCAGCTGAAGAAACAATTCAAACAATGTTCCAGATCTTTGATATTTCCCAAAGGAAGATAAATTTTACTAAACATGGCTGCTACACACAGTAAGAAAACGTCTATAAATAATTGAGCAATATTATACAGGCTCTATGCCACCCTTCAAAACAGCCCTTTTCATAGCAAATTTGCCAGATTTGTGAGAGTTAAAGGTTCAGTTAGACTGTTGCACCACCTGCCATCTCTACATGCATATAATCTTTGACGCCAATTCAGGTGTGGCTTTCAGGTGCCTTATAAAATTAATATATTTCCTTCAAACTCAAGTGATAACTCAGATATGGAACTCAGTTGATGTGGAAAGCATCCTGGGGATAGTGCAGTCTTGCATCAGCCAGACAGAACTAGGTGTTTCATAGACACAGGTAAGCAAAACAAATGAGCCCTATCTGATCAAAGGTCCTGTTGAGCATGAATGAAAGCAAAGAGTCATCATACGGAAATAAAGAGTCATCAAATGGAAGTGAAGAGTCATCAAATTGAAATGAAGAGTTATCAAATGGAAAATGAAGAGTTATCATATGGAAAATGAAGAGTCAGCCTGAATGTGAAGAGACAAGAAACGAAGTTTTGGAAGACCAATATTTACATTGATTTTTAAATAATCATGAAGGGGGCCTTCTTTTGCATTTAGAAGGGAACTCTTGGAAAGAAAGTGGGTCTCCTAGAGACAAAAAATAAGGGAGTTTTCTTTTTGGTGGAGTAAGACTCTTAGACAGAGAAAAAACTCAGTTCAAATTTTGTAAAGAGAGATTAAGCGAATGGTTACAAGTTTTTGAAGGCATATCGTAAACTTTACAACCTATGTTGCTTTTACTCATGTTTCCTTTGTGTTTTTAAATATGAATTAAATCCGTAGAATCTTGTGCCTTCATAACGCAGTAGGGATATGTGTATTAAATCTGGGTTTTGGCTGCGAGGACAAGTCCACCAGTAAAATGGCTCTCTGTTCTTGATTGCACCAGATGGTATCAAAGCTAGTTTGAATCCAATCTGTGAATGTATATTCAACCTATGTAGGGTTGTAATCAGAGAGATTGCAGCAGTAGGTTTGATTGTCAAGAGTGTCAACATGCCCCCCAAACCCAAAAGTGCATCAGTTGAAATCAAAACAAGAACGTCTTGTAGGTGTGTGTGTGAGAGAGAGAAAGAACATCTTCCAACAAGAGAGGGTTAAGTAGAAGGTGTAGAGAAAGAAGCATCCTCCACTGAGTGAATGGTAGGTAGAGGGTGCTTAGAGTCTTCTCCATCTTGTGTAGGTTGATAAAGAACAATGAATTGAAAGAGTGGTTTGGTATCAAGAGGTGGTTATGCAAGAGTTGTAGCAGAAAGTCCGAGTGTTCCATGTGAATCAATCTGCCTCCCAGAAGAGTAGTTGTAAGAAGTAGAACAGGAACTGCTGATGTGACAAAGATTGGATGAGGTGAACTTGCTAAGAGGCACGTGCAAGTTGTTGGCGTTTCAAATCGCACCTCTGGAATGCAAATTAGAAACAGACAGCTATGTGCAGTAACCTGCTCTTCAAATTAGGAGGGGAAGCTCCCTCTTTGCTGATGTTGCTCAAAAGAAAGTAAACTAAAAATAATTTGCCTATCTTTTTGGTTCAGCTAAGAGCACAAGGTTATAAAACTCAAACGCCGTAGCTGAGATTTTTTGTTTTGGAATTTCAACTACGACTAAGCCTACTCTAATGACGTTTCTAACTTCTCAAGTAAACGCAGAGCAAGAGAGTTAGAAATGGACAAGGAAGGATTTTCCAACAAAATACTTAAATAAACTCTTTTCCAGCACACATCTACTTACTTTCAATGCAAGTTGAAATAAAGATCACATAAGCATAACACAATAAACGGAAATTTGAGACTTTATATCAGGGCAGCAAAGCAGGCACAAGACTTTATTTTCTCAAACTTTAGGAACAAAAGATTACACTTCTGGGACAGCAAGATTATAGCAAAATAGGCTTACAGTTTAGCCATCAAACCAAAATACATTGACACAAGACACATGCACTGAACAAGAACTTGCAGCTAAAGAGGCTTGCAAACTTGCTCTTACACAAAGTGAACTAACACTGAAAAACAACTTGCTGCATTACAGACTTACAATTTGCTATCACAATAACCGTTTAGAAAAACAATGAGCAAATGCTCTTATTTATAGACAAGCAAGAGGTAGGGAACCCTATAATCCCCTTGCTTTTACAACTAAGGCTTGCTCAACAAGCAAGCTTTATTTCTAAAACTAAACAAGATAAACACCTAACACCTAAGAAAGCATGAAAACAGGAAAATGCCAACTATTACATTTATCTTCTTTCTCTTCTTCAAAGAATAGACAAGAATTGTTCCGAGAATAGAAAGAAAGCGGAAAGAACGTTTCTAGAAGAAAGTTGCTTGAAACCTCGTCCACATCTACCAAAAAGCTGATTTATTTCTTGATTTTAAGTGGAGAGTGCTGCTGAAAATAGAATGCTAATCTGCCTTGAAAAAGCAAATTCTCTGAAAAAAGCTGGGACTTGGGTTTTGTAGAAAATCCCATTTCGGAGAAACCCAGATGCTCAGAAACTAAAAAATCAAAATCTATCTTGAAAAAGCAGCCAAAAAGCAGTTTCTAGAAGAGGGAAAAATTTCTCAATGTTGAAGAGGATGAAAAAGTAGAGAGACCCATGTGATTAGAAATGGAAAAAGCTAAGTGGTTGCTTTGAAAAAGCAACGCCCTAGAAGTTTGGAGCCTAAAAAAGCATTCCTCTCTGCTCACTGATACCGAAAAACCATACCATTTGAGTCTTCAAATCTTCGTTGAGAGAAGAAGGAAAATCTTCTTGCTCTGAATGCCAACCTGCAATAATGAATAATGAAAGGCAAAAGCTCTCTTTAAATAAGATGAGATTTGAGAGAATCTGCTTTCTTTTTTCTTTAAATCCTTCGGAGCTTATCCTGGGCAAGTTCATCGAACATAGACACTGTTTGGAATGTTGGAAGATGAAACTTGAAAATTTTACTAAGGCATGAATTCTTGGGTGCCTCTCTTGGATTGGGGCGCTTTTGCTTGGCAGACTTAGACAAATTTTCAACATTTTCAACTTTTTGCTCGATTTTAACCTTTGTTTGATCTTCGATTTTTGGATGCTTGGAAAATCCTATGAACTGATGGAGTGATCCATTGCGGAGCGCGGCTGATTCTGAGAAGATTATCCTGGAGGCAATTTCAGATAAAAACATTATTGGACCCTTCAAAAAGCTGGGCGCCCCTGGCTACGTGGGGCGCCCATGATCACCAGTGTTAGTCATTTTTCTGTACTTCAACTCTTATCACTTTCCTTCAAATGCATCTACACCTCCGGGAGCTCAGGAGGTCCGATGATCTAGCTGGTTGCTTTGTTGCGTAGTTTGACTGAATCCAAGATGATAGTTCTAGAGATGCCAAACCCTCAAAATTGATTCTAAGCCTTCAAATGCTTGGGCGCCCCTGGCTAGCTGGGGCGCCCAACTCCTTTAGAGTTAGTCATTTTTTCATATTTTCCAATTTCTTGCTTGTTTTCTCATTTTCTGATGATTTCGCGATTTTGAGAGCTAGACTAATCTAATTGACTGACTGGCTATTCCATTGGATAGCTTGGCTGAATCTGACGAGGTGATCTTGGAGACTGCAACTGTAAACACTATCATCTAAGGCCTCAAAGTCTTGAGCGCCCTTCTCCTTCTGGGGCGCCCATATTCACCAAACTAAGACATTTTTCATGTTTTCCAGATTTCAAGCTCATCTCCTCACCTTCAAAAGATCTTGCCATTTCAAATGATCCGGACGTCTGATGAACTGGTAGCTGGAGTCGTTGCGGAGCTGAGAAGATTTTAATTTGGGGTACAACACAAGTGAAGTTAGATTTTCTTTATGTGGCAAGAGTTGGTGGGAGTAAAACAAAAGATAAGAAGTTGGGAGTAGAAGATGTGGAACCAGTCTACGATCAGCGACTCGATGCAAGAGAAGAGAAGCATGAGCATAAGAGCCATATTGTCATGGGTATTAACATGCATGCTTTGACAACAAGAGAGAAGAAAGTGGACATCAAGTCAATCAAGAAGAACAGGCCAAAAAGTGCAGCCCAAAAGGTCAAGGAGGAGGAGGAAGACCTTAAATGTCCAAGTGTAATAACAATATTTGATCAAGCAAAAGAAGCAGATCTCCTACTTGAAGAAGGGATGAAACTGACTAAAATTGTGTCTGATTTGGCTACGAATAAGGAAGGTTGTGAGCAGCCTTTGGAAGAAGAAATCCTCATGGAGGAGGGTAGAGAGGTGCTAGTTGCTGAATCTAAAGAGGGGGCAGGAAAATATATTTTTCAGAGGGCATGAAATTGGAAGTGAATTAAAAGTGCAAGTGAATGCACATGATGACCTTGAGAAGGCACCAAGGGAAGAAGAGAATGCATCGTAGCAAAGGAAGCAACATGTTGGAGGAAGGAAAAAAACCAAAAAGGGATTGATGATGTGCAAGTGCAGCAAAGAAGGGTGAAAAGAAATCAGAATAATCAGTCCAAGGCACAAAAAGGAGTGAAGGAAAACAACGCCTAGAAAACAAAGCAAAGACAATGAGGAAGAGTAGAACATGATGGAAGTGGATAAATATAGGTGAGCAGAAACCTACAGGAGGACAGAGAGAGAAAAGGAGTCAAGCTAGGTGGAGGGGGGCAGTTTATGGTCCAGCAGGTGGCTGGAAAAGGAGGAAGAAACAAGGTGACAAAGTTCCAAGGTATCTCAATGGCAGGGCACATCATGGCCTAACAAGTGGGTTAAAATGATGGTTCTACCATGTAGCTCAAATTTGTGAGAAATATGCTCACAGACTCTTACCTAGGGTTAATGATGCAAGAGCATCCTATTGGTGGTGCAATCTAGCATCACCCAGAAAAGGTGTTTTATAGACACAAGTAGGTGGAATAAAATGAGTTCTCTTTGATTAAAGAGTGATGTTGAGCACAAATGAAACCAAAGAGTCATCAAATGGAAACAAAGAGTCATCATACCAAAGTGAAGAGTCGGCCTGAAACTGAAAAGACAAGAATGTGAAAAGACATGCGACAAAGTGTTTGAAAACTAATCTTTAAATGATTTTCAATAATGAAAAAGGGGGCTTCTTTGGGGGTTTACAAGGAAACTCTTGGCGAGGAAAAAGAAGGGTAGGGGGTGGCTGCAGGTGAAGTTTCTTTTTGAAATAACGGGAATCTTGGAGAAAGAGGATAAAATCATTTCAAATTTTGTGGAGAGAGATTAGTGAATGAAAACAAGTTTTTGAAGGTGTGTTATAAATTTTTCAATCTACAGTGTTGTTGCTCATATTCTTTTGTGCTTATTGAGCCTGGACTTAAAGCATATAATTTTGTGTCTTCATAGTGTTTAAAGTATATGTGTATTAATTTTGGTTTTGGCTGCAAGGCCAATGCAGACATTAGTTTGGCTCCCAATCCTTGACAACATAATCAGTTCCTTGTTCAATATATCTTATGGTGACGGAGATAACATTCAAGGAACTAATAGCTAATCGATAGGAATGGGATAGAATGATGGCATGGGCTTACTGCACAAGGATACAACTCAGCCAACCCAAAGGTGAATTGATAATTGAACTACTTAGCCTTAATAAACAAGGTGGAGATTTGGTCAAATAAATAAGAGTTTTTCGAGACTACATAGCCAAGGGTGCAAATGTTCAAGCTAATGTGGATTAACTATATATGTTATTGCTTCAACCAATTGTATTCCCAATCCTTGAAGAAACACGATTTAGAATAATTTTCCTTAAGACCAATAATAGATTTTATCAAATGATAGAACATGCATCAAGAAGGCTTCTAACAATCATTTTCAGGGAATATTTTCCTTCAAGGGATCTAAAACTAAAAGAAAAGTTGTGTAGAAGGATGTAAGACAAATAGTCCTTGCCAAAATTTCTCATTATGGGCAAAATTATTTTTCTTTACACTTGGATCAAGGTTCTAAACCTCAGCAAGTACTCACAAAGTTTTCAACAAGGTGAGTAACTCACCCACACAAGCTGAGTTTCCTGAAAAACTCACAATCTACTTGGTGAGTTTGTCAACAAGACTCACTTAAACACAAGTATGACAAAAGGATATGTATAAAACCCTAAAAAATTGACTAAAATTTTTGCCTTCAAAAATTTGAATCTGTATTTCATTAAGTAATTTTCAGGTGATTGGAAGGTTACCAACAGTTGGAGTGCGATTAATAGGTATTTGGTTGAGTTTTTTATTCTATTGCTTTTTCTTTCCTATTTCAAAACCCTGCAGCTTAGTTTGTTTTTTCCAAGGTCTACATTCTCTATAGTGTAGAAAGCTTTATGCAAGGTGGAAAGGACCCCACTGACACATGACATATTGGGTGCAACAAAGGCCACAATGATGTATAAGTATTGCAGATTTAATATGAGAGGCAACATTAAATAACCTCAAATAATACCCTACTTGAATTGGTGGCTGAATGTAACATTGTGTGACCAAGAGGGAAAAAAGTAAACCAAAAAATGAATGCAATCTAGCCAAGAGGAGAAGAAAAATAAAAGGAAGACAACTAGTGAAGCCATTGCATTAATGATAAATTCTCCAGGCATCCCTAATTCATCAGGAGACCTTTATTAGCCCGCAAATTCAGAGTCCCTTCACTCACATTAAAGAGAATTCAGGTCATATTAATTCCCTAGCTTCTTCATTCCTCCAATACTCTAGGTGCACAACTTTTGCTTGAAGATATTACTTGCAACCGAGAGAAGCACCATGAGACAGGGATGGCTGCTGCAAATTTTTGGTACGGTATAACATGCCATTTAATATAAAATACATGTCCTATTTGCATCAATTGCTAAATGCAATCAGACAGGGTTTAAGACACCAAGTTTGCATGATTTCAATGAACCAGATTTAGAGGAAGCCATGTAATGTTCCCTTTTTGGGATTGACCTAAATCTTGCCCTAGAATCAAAATTTTAATTTAGTTAGGATTATAACTAACCAATTGTATGCTTGAAGCTATCTAAGCCTTGGTTAAGGTCCTGCAATCATCTTAGACAATATTGGTAATATAATTCATATGATCAAAACATATATAATGAATGTCTTATCTATTTAAACCATGTAAAAATATATAACTATTTCAAAACTATATAAACTACACAATATCCATAATGTGTAGTGGAAGTTTACTCATAATAGGACTTGGATGAGAAACATGATAAGTCTCGCCCGAAGCTATCCACACTAAGCCCGAGAGCAAATATACCATCCTTGTTGACCCAAAGTGGCAAACACGCGGGCATCCAACATGCAGCGGCGTACTTAGTGGATAAACTTGTATCTACTTTCCCTATCCATGCTGCCTTATCCATCCCTCTTATGATTGAAATTCCTTGAATCCATCCCAACAACCAATCGATGTAGAGATTGGGGAAAAGCTACAATAGGAGGCCCGTAGATTCCCCTTTCTAAGCCCAAGGGTGGATACTCATCCCCTTGGCTCCAAGTGGCCAACTTGGAGTGGCGCACATAGAAAGAAATCTAGTATCTGGGCACCCTACTGGTATTTTGAAATAACCCCCTTACAATGTTTATCAATTTTCACATCAACAACTTCCCCCGTCAATGTTAGCCAAACCAAACCTAGCACTGAAATGTAACCCTACACCAAGAATGTTCACCAAGATCCCAAAGACGGGCGAGGTGATAGCATATGGCGTTGGGGATCGTTAGCAAATAACTAAAAAGCTGGAAATTACAATGCTATGCAACTCAAACACTTATTCAACGGGAGTAGTTTGACGGCTCAGCCGATTAGCAAGATGAGAAATGCAAGTACTAAAAGTAAAGATGGCGAGGCCTGTCTCTTCCACCAAACGGTGGGAATGAAAATGCTTATGCAAGAAAGTAAATAAGGCGGTGAGGCCTGCCCTCTTCCACTAAAAGTGGTAATACAATAGTGATTTGCAGAAATGTAAAGGAGTTGATCAGTACTACTGATTCAGCGTTACAATATGAAATATAATCTGCAAAAAGCCAAGTGTTATGACTGTCCAAGTTGCTGCAAATGATATTATATGCTTCTCCAAACTTCATAAGACTCCCAATTATGACAAACCAACCCAAAACCAGAACTTCTACAATCTAATATACAAAACCAGCAAGCACTAAACTCAAACCAACAAGCATGAAACACTCCAAAATGCTCCTAACTCCATCAATACTCCTCTGATTGACATGAAACAAGTTACAAATGAAAACTAGGAAGAAGGTGCCCAAGTCTAGACAAAGAAACAACTGCAAACACCTCCCAATATTTAATGCACACATTCCAAGGCATTGACAGGCATGGTATGGCCTTCAAGAGGGGCAACCTACAAGATAAAATCAAAGAAACTCCAAAAAAACTGCAACTTAGCAAAAGGAGGTGCCCAAGGTAGACAAATGCATCGGAACAATGCCCAGAACCAGCAAAAATTCACCTAATGAGATATCAACGAAAACAACCTACAGCAAAGCCAAAACCTGCAACATGTAAACTAACAAAAACATCAAAAGAACTTCAAAAAACTTCAAACATCTTCATCACAATAAGCACCATATGTTCTTCAGTGTAAAGAACAGCTTTTTCTCTTAGCTAGTTACTATCTTTCAAACAAGAAACCAAGATGGCTAGGAGGTATGCATTCCTCGAAGCAAGAGAATCACCATTTTGGCAGCACTTCGTTATATTTTCTTCACGCATACCAACAATGAAGCCCAGCACTCTTATTTATAACCTTCTCTCCCACAAATTCAATTTCAACTCCCTCCAATTAAGGCACCCAACTCAAATTCACATTCACGTTCAACAACCTGCATTTGAATTTCATTAACCTCCTTCACTGAGGTGTCCAAAAGCACATTAGAAATAATACTTTATAAAATGCAAATATATCTCAACATTGGCGTCCCCATATACTTAAGTGAAATACTTTATAAAACTCAATTACTTTCCAAGCTAGGCGTCCACTCAACCTTAGCCAATAATTTCGCTTAAAACATTATTTTCACCAAATATAAAATCACTTATCTCTCCATCTAGGCGTCATCAAATATTTAACTTGCCAAAATAAGCACCCTGTTACATCCCCTTTATTTTGAACAAGATTATGGCAATAGTAATAAGGTCATTATGTTAGTTGTAATCAACTACCTTTCATGAAAATGTGAAAATTGGGAAAAGAATTCTTAATTTATTTGATATAACTGCAATTATGAATGATTTTTTTATATGAATATATATGTCAATGTGTTGATGTATTTTTTTTAAAAAGGAAACAGAGAATGGTCTAACCCTATTTCTTTACCAAGAGGATGCAGGAGCGTCAACATCTCGAAGGAAAGGGAAATATCATCAAGGAGAGACCGCAGTCTATAAAAGAACCAAATTACCATCAAGTCACAAGTTTGGTGTAAGGTTGCTAACGTGGTAGTCGTAACCTTGTGATATTATCGCACTTAATTAAATAATTTTAAAAACAAGTAATTAACTTCAACTTTCGTGTAAGAGCGAAACAAGTCAACTTAATAAGAGTATCATTGTCCTCCTTTTGAAGGTCACGTATTTAGCTATTAACCACACCTTGGAATAAGGAATTGAATTAAATATTATTGTCGATATTAATATAAACCTTTAAGTCGCGATTGTGCGATGAAAAATGTCAGGGGGGAAATGACTCATTTCTGTTTGTGTCTGGATGGCAGTAACTCCTCGCCACCTTGTCCTCCATGTCTTGAAGAAGTGCCCAAGAAGGATGCATGCAGACGTTTTTCTTTGGGGTCTTGGATCACCTAGGATATAGGATGGCATTCTTCATACTTTTCTCTCTCCCTCGGGTCAGCATTCTTTGGTTGGAATTTTTGTCAGGTGTTGCCATGGCCGAGCGCCATTTTCATTTATTCGATACTCTATTCCTAGGGGTGGGAAAAACATTCTATATTCTTGAGTAAATCCGCCATAGTAACACTCTTTTGGACAGTGAAGAATCACAAAACATTTGTTGCCATTATCTAGTTTGTTGGGAGGAAACGCTTGGAGAACTATCGAATTTCAGTTCCGCGTATCCAAGCACGTCTATTCAGTGTCTTGAACTTGTTAATTCATAAATAATGAGTAGTCCATTACTTCGTTTATGAAATCAATATTTAATGTTAGTGCATTCATTTGGCGTCATGTCCTGCCTATTGAATAATGGTTTCGAATCCCTTGCAAAATCCCAGTGCTTCGTCTAGATGAATTATTTCTTCCTTACCCTATTCGACCCAATCGTGGTTGCCTGATCTTACAACCGAGTTGTTTTGAGTCTTCCTCCATCACTGTTTTACTTGAAGTATAAACCATACCCTGTTCCTTAGTTCTCTAATCGGGGTCAGTTCATTACTCTTTTTATCCATGACAATTAGTTGAAATTTAATTAGAACTAAACAGTTCTTTACAACATTGATAAAGACTATTATTTTCCTCCTCTAGTGAGTAAGAAATGAACATATTATTCCTAATTGTAGAGGAACGAATTATAAGCTGAGTCACTGATAATTTAAACTCAAGAGTCAAGTCTTTAATGCCAAGTAAGGGTGAGAGAGTTGATGGCACGAGAAACGTGCTCATAGTCATTAAATTCTTGGCCAAGGTTATGATGCTTAGAATAAGCAACAGTCAGCCATCAAGAATCAAATATACCCCTGGTCAGAACGGTCATTCTAGTTAGGAGAACCTATAGAGAAAGATTGACCAAGGTAGTATAGATTCTTGACACCAGACTCAAATGGCAAGATGGTAACCAGGAATCTTTTATAGACCGCACCTCGCGAAGGGTCGAGTTTCTTCAGTTGAAGAAACATGGGAGGCCAATAGATCTTTGGTTGGGCGGAAAAGCCCTTGATGATGTTTCTCTTTCCCTCAAAGACTGAGACTTGTTTCAAGCATTCCAGCAGGAAGCCCTCAGGGTGTTCTCTCTCTCTCTCTCTCTCTCTCTCTCTCTCTTTACTTCAAAATATTATTGTCCTATATTGTTTATTTTCACTGCTGTCAATATATGCTTTATTCATTTCTTAAATAATGGAATAGTTAGTTTATAACCAATTGCAGCTTTCAGTTATATAATCTGTCAATTGTATCATTTCAGCTGAAATTGAAAACTAGTAGTTATTGAAAGTTAAAGTAGTTAATGCTCAGATTATTTATCTTTCCTGTTGTATATGTGATGAAACTCTCGTCAATAAAATTAGTTAGTTACTCTTCAGTTGAATATGGGAGTTAGTTATCGTTCTTCAATTGTAGATAGCTAGTATGTTACGTATGGTATCAGAGCTACCAGGTTCGACACTGAACCTCGGGCTCATCAAGCAAACATAGAAAACTGAAATCAACCGTCAGTGTTATCCAAGATGAGGATGTGAAAAACACCCCGAAAGAAGACCCAAGACCCTGTTTCCATCTGGTTGTGGAAAATCAGGCTTAGATATGATTATTACTGCTGCTCTTTTCCCTCGGATTCGGAAACAATGGCTGAAGCTCTGAAGAGACTTCAAAGAGAAAGAAGAATTTGGACTACCTCTAGGAAAGAAACTATTAAGTCATCTATTCTTGCTGAAACTAGGAAAAGAAACAAAACTAGTTCTGAGAACCATTTGATTAATAAGATCGAACCCAAAACATCTAAAGAAATTTGTATCCCAACTCCTAGATACAGACTTTTTCCATATTTTGAGTATAGTGATCAGGAGGAACCTATCACAGGCAGTGACAATGATTCCTAAACATTTTTGTATTAGAATCTATCACAGGAAGTGATAGCAATTTTGTAAACAATTTGGTATTGAATTTATCACAGGAAGTGATAGCAATTTTGTAAACAAATTTGTACTAAACCTGTCACAGGAAGTGATAGCAATTTTGTAAACAATTTTGCTTGTAATCGTGTAGCATTTGACTTGAGTAATAAAAGTCGGAAAATTTTTGGTTGTTTATCTGCAATGAACACTTCTTTAACTTTTGTTGAGCAAACTATGGAAATAAATTAAAAGAAAGACTAATTAGAATTACCAAACATATCCAAGAACTTCATTGGAATGGATAATTCCGGAAATGGATTTAGAGGGGATCAGGATAACATCAATCATATGGCAAAGTTAGATCAATTATTGAATCTGATGAATGAAACTTAGGCCCAACTAGTCAACCTAGAAAGGAAAGTAGAAGGGCAACCCGATATGAGAGATGAAAGGTCAGAAACCCAAAGTGATCGACACGAAGATAATTCTAAAACTTTGAGCTTGGGAAACAAGAGAAGTCAATTAGCCAATGAACTCTCTAAAGATATGAAAAAGATCAAACCCCCTAAGTTTGAGCGTTCCACTTCAGGAGATGCCACCAAGGCATGGCTGACCAAAATGGAAAAGTACTTTGAGCTAAGGGATTACTCTAATAATTCCAAGGCAACTTGGGCAGCCTATCAATTGGCAGGAGAAGCTGCTATTTGGTGGGAAAATAAAAGGGCAGAAATGGGTCTTGTAATAGCAGAAGTCACTTGGGAATAGTTTGTGAGAATTTTTCATCAAAGATGGCTACCATAGCTATTTTACGATCAAAAGTTGCTGGACTTTGAAAATCTCAGGCAAGGATCATTAATTGTTAATGAGTATTGGGAAAAGTATACCTGTTTGTTAAAATATGTTCCGCAGTACCAACAGGATAAAAACTTTCATGTTCAGAAGTTCATTTTGGGGTTGAACAATTGTATCGGGGGGCCAGTAGATGTTTTGGCGGCATGAACTATGGATAAAGCATATGAAAAAGTTGTTCGACAAGAGCAAAGGTTGAAAAAGGATGATTCCTTTAGGGATAAAAATCGCAACAAAGTCAAATGGAACCAGTCGTCTCAGAATTTCAAAAGGAAGAGCTACAGGAACAATCAGTATGACTACAAGAAGGATAAGAAGGGAAATAACAGTACTAGGAAGGATGAAGTTCGTTCAAACAAAGGTTCAGAAAACTGAAAACTGAAATCAACCGTCAGTGTTATCCCAGATGAGGATGTGAAAAACACCCCGAAAGAAGACCCAAGACCCTATTTCCATCTGGTTGTGGAAAATCAGGCTTAGATATGATTATTCCTGCTGCTCTTTTCCCTCGGATTCGGAAACAATGGCTGAAGCTCTGAAGAGACTTCAAAGAGAAAGAAGAATTTGGACTACCTCTAGGAAAGAAACTATTAAGTCATCTATTCTTGTTGAAACTAGGAAAAGAAACAAAACCAGTTCTGAGAACCATTTGATTAATAAGATCAAACCCAAAACATCTAAAGAAATTTGTATCCCAACTCCTAGATACAGACTTTTTCCATATTTTGAGTATAGTGATCAGGGGAACCTATCACAGGCAGTGACAATGATTCCTAAACATTTTTGTATTAGAATCTATCACAGGAAGTGATAGCAATTTTGTAAACAATTTGGTATTGAATTTATCACAGGAAGTGATAGCAATTTTGTAAACAAATTTGTACTAAACCTGTCACAGGAAGTGATAGCAATTTTGTAAACAATTTTGCTTGTAATCGTGTAGCATTTGACTTGAGTAATAAAAGTCGGAAAATTTTTGGTTGTTTATCTGCAATGAACACTTCTTTAACTTTTGTTGAGCAAACTATGGAAATAAATTAAAAGAAAGACTAATTAGAATTACCAAACATATCCAAGAACTTCATTGGAATGGATAATTCCGGAAATGGATTTAGAGGGGATCAGGATAACATCAATCATATGGCAAAGTTAGATCAATTATTGAATCTGATGAATGAAACTTAGGCCCGACTAGTCAACCTAGAAAGGAAAGTAGAAGGGCAACCCGATATGAGAGATGAAAGGTCAGAAACCCAAAGTGATCGACACGAAGATAATTCTAAAACTTTGAGCTTGGGAAACAAGAGAAGTCAATTAGCCAATGAACTCTCTAAAGATATGAAAAAGATCAAACCCCCTAAGTTTGAGCGTTCCACTTCAGGAGATGCCACCAAGGCATGGCTGACCAAAATGGAAAAGTACTTTGAGCTAAGGGATTACTCTAATAATTCCAAGGCAACTTGGGCAGCCTATCAATTGGCAGGAGAAGCTGCTATTTGGTGGGAAAATAAAAGGGCAAAAATGGGTCTTGTAATAGCAGAAGTCACCTGGGAATAGTTTGTGAGAATTTTTCGTCAAAGATGGCTACCATAGCTATTTTACGATCAAAAGTTGTTGGACTTTGAAAATCTCAGGCAAGGATCATTAATTGTTAATGAGTTGGGAAAAGTATACCTGTTTGTTAAAATATGTTCCGCAGTACCAACAGGATAAAAACTTTCATGTTCGGAAGTTCATTTTGGGGTTGAACAATTGTATCGGGGGGCCAGTAGATGTTTTGGCGGCACGAACTATGGATAAAGCATATGAAAAAGTTGTTCGACAAGAGCAAAGGTTGAAAAAGGATGATTCCTTTAGGGATAAAAATCGCAACAAAGTCAAATGGAACCAGTCGTCTCAGAATTTCAAAAGGAAGAGCTACAGGAACAATCAGTATGACTACAAGAAGGATAAGAAGGGAAATAACAGTACTAGGAAGGATGAAGTTCGTTCAAACAAAGGTTCGGAAAAGAAGAGACCACCTGGGGGATGTTTTACATGTGGAGGAGAGCATTACGCGAACCAATGCCCTACCAGGAATCAGAATGGACAGCAGCAACGTAAGCCTCTACCACCTCAGCAGACAGCTTTCCAGCAAAGGATCCATGTTGCAGTACATAACAAGCAGGCGGAATATCAAGTCACACCCATTGAAACTACAGGTATGCTATACGAAAACCCGATAACCATTTTAATAGACATCGGAGCCACTGAATGTTTCATATCCCCTAATTTGCTTGGTAGATTTCCTAAAAGAACCGGGTTCATGGCCAAATCATGGACAGTTGAATATGCTAATCAGACTAAAGCTTAGGTAGAGCAATGTTTGTTTGAAGCTAGGGTAGAACTTCCAAGCTTCACCATAGAAATTAATCTTTACGTAGCACCTCTAGGTTCCTATGATGTGATCATTTGAATGAATTGGTTAAGAGAGCATAGGGCCAAGGTTGATTGTTTTGCAAAGACAGTGGAGTGTGTGGATGACTTAGGAAACACAGTGTTTATTCAAGGAATTCAACGAGAGGTTAGGATACGGCAAATTTCGGCCATGTAGTTAAAAAGAAATAAAAGCAAAGGATGTCAAATATTTGCGATTAAAATGAAGGAAGTTAGGGAATACAAGGAAAGCCTATTTCATGATGATGTGGTAATGCACACGCAGAGCAAGGAAGAAGAAATGGAATCTGATTTTAAGGAAGAAACCTTCGTTGTAAAACATCCTTACCTTCGGGAATACCAAGATGTGTTTCCGGAGGAGCTACCTAGTTTACCACCTAGAAGAGTGTTTGATTTCTCTATAGATTTAGTTCCAAGGGCCGAACCTGTTTCTAAGGCACCATATCGTCTGACCACTATGGAACTAATGGAACTAAAGGCACAATTGCAGGAATTACTAGATAAGGGATTGATTCGACCTAGTGTATCACCATGGGGAGCACCGGTAATATTTGTCAAGAAGAAGGATGGAACGCTTCACCTATGCACAGATTACCATATGTTGAATAAGCTCACCATCAGAAATAAGTACCCCTTGCCCAAAATAGGAGATCTTTTTGATCAAATGAAAGGGGCAGCAATGTTTTCCAAGATAGATTTAAGGTCGGGATATCATCAGTTAAGATTGAAAGAAGAAGACATTTATAAAACAGCCTTCAGAACTAGGTATGTTCACTATGAATTCATAGTTTTGCCATTTGGTCTCACCAATGCCCTAGCTTCGTTTATGAACCTAATGAACAATATTTTTCGTGACTGTTTGGACAAATTTGTGTTGGTTTTCCTTGATGGCATTCTTATTTATTCCAAAAACGAGGATGAGCATTTCAGCATCTTCAGGTGGTCCTTCAACAATTGAGAGAACATAAACTTTATGAAAAATTATCAAAGTGCGCCTTCTTCCAAAAAGAGGTACAATACTTGGGCCATGTAATGTCAACCAAAGGAATAGCAGTGAATCCAGCAAAGATAAAAGCTATAGTTGAATGGCCAATACCAAAAATGTGCATGAGGTTAGAAGTTTCATGGGTTTGGCTGGGTATTACCGAAAGTTTGTAAGAAATTTCTCTAGGATCGCCCACCCCAATACCTCCCTTCAAAGAAAAGGAAAAAGATTTGAATGGACAGAGAAATGTCAAGAAGCATTTAATACATTGAAGGAGAAATTAATGAATGCACCAATTTTGGTAGTACCAAACCCTAATGGTCATTTTGTAGTTATAACGGACGCGTCTGGTCAAGGTTTGGGCGGTGTATTAATGCAAAATGAGAAGGTAGTGGCTTATGAATCTCGAAAGTTGAAGCAATATGAGCAAAACTATGCACCTCACAATCTGGAGTTAGCAGCTATTGTGCATGCCTTGCAAATGTGGCGACATTACTTGTTAGGGAAGACTTTTAAACTCAAATCAGACCATCAAGGTTAAAAGTATATATTCACCCAGTCTAATTTAAATGCTCGCCAAAGGAGGTGGATGGAGTTAATTTCAGACTATGATTTTGAGGTCAATTATATCAAGGGCAAGGAGAACAAAGTAGCCGATGCTCTAAGCAGACGAAAACATATAACTTCCATGGTGTCAGTCAATACAAATTTTAGAACTCAAATACTACATAAATTGAATGAAGATGAATTCTACCTGCAAGTCCGTGAAGCTCTACAGGCAAACTCACAAGAGCCTAATATGAGGGTTTTCAGATCAAAACAGATGGACTTTTGAGATATAAGGGCGGGATGTATGTACCAAACTCAATAGAATTAAGGAAGTTGGTATGGAAGGAGGACCACACAGCACCATACTCAGGTCATCCAGGGGTAACCAAAATGTTGGCCGATGTCAAACCTTTATATTTTTGGAAGGAAATGAAAAAGGATGCGGCCAGATTCGTTGCAGGATGTTTTGAATGTCAGAAGGTGAAGGGGGAGCACCAACACTCGGCAGGATTGTTAGAACCTCACAGTGTACCAGATTGCAAATGGCAAATCATCAGTATGGATTTTGTACAAGGTTTACCGATGACGAGGAGCAGACATAATGCAATACTGGTAGTAGTGGATACACTCACCAAAGTAGCACATTTCATACCCGAAAATTTGACAGATGGGGCTTCTGTGATTGCTCGGAAATTTGTACAAGAAATTTTTCGTCTTCATGGAGTTCCAGAAAAGATTATTTCCGACAGGGATGCTAGGATGACATCCAAGTTTTGGAAAACTCTATTTTCTACCTTGGGAACTCAGCTAAATATTAGTACAACTTATCATCCTGAAACAAATGGACAAATGGAATGAGTAAATCAGATCTTGGAAGACCTGCTAAGAATGTACTGTATGGACCAACAATCTAAGTGGGAAGAATATTTACCATTGGTAGAATTTGCTTATAACAATTCATATCAATCAGCTATCAAAATAGCACCCTTTGAAGCACTGTACGGCAGGAAGTGCAAAACACCTATCAATTGGAACAGGATGGAGGATAGGATCACTCTAGGACCCGAGATTCTTCAAGAAATGGAGGAACAGGTTAAGTTAATCAAACTGAGGTTGAAGGAAGCTAATGATCGGCAAAAAAGCTACGCTGATGCAAAACGAACCCCCAGACAGTTTGTGGTTGGAGAGAAAGTTCTCTTGCGAGCTAAACCTCAGAAGAACTCCATCAAATTTGGAAAAACCTCTAAACTAGCCCCGAGATATGTAGGACCTTTTGAAGTCTTGGAAGTTATCAAACCAGTAGCATACAGAATTGCTCTACCTCCGGCTCTTGCCAGATTGCACGACGTATTTCATGTCTCCTATCTTAAGAAGTACTATGCAAAATTTGACCATATGATTGACTAGAATTCTTTGCGAGTGCGGGATCCTGGGGTGATCATAATCGAGCCACTCAGTGCTCAAGTACATAAGCTAAGCTTACATAACCGCAAGGTGATACAATGCAAGGTCCAGTGGGATCAATATTCAGAGGAAAATGCTACATGGGAGGATTATGATGAAATGCTTCAAAAGTTTCCATATCTTTTTATGAATAATTAAGAACTCTATATATATTTATAATTTTAGACCTGAACCTATGAATAAATAATCATCGGGGACGATCATTCTTAAGGGGAGAAGTATGTTACATCCCTTTTGTTTTGAACAAGATTATAGCAATAGTAATAAGGTCGTTATGTTAGTTGTAATCAACTACCTTTCATGAGAATGTGAAAATTGGGAAAAGAATTCTTAATTTATTTGATATAACTGCAATTATGAATGATGTCTTTATATGTATATATATGTGAATGTGTTGATGTATTTTTTTTAAAAAGGAAACAGAAAACGGTCTAACCCTATTTCTTTACCAAGTGGATGTAGGAGCGTCAACATCTTGAAGGAAAGGGAAATATCATCAAGGAGAGGCCGCAATCTATAAAAGAACCAAATTACCATCAAGTCACAAGTTTGGTGTAAGGTTGCTAACATGGTAGTCGTAACCTTGTGATATTATCGCACTTAATTAAATAATTTTAAAAACAAGTGACTTCAACTTTGGTGTAAGAGCAAAACAAGTCAACTTAAAAAGAGTATCATCGTCCTCCTTTTGAAGGTCACGTATTTAGCTCTTAAGCACACCTTGGAATAAGGAATTGAATTAAATATTATTGTCGATATTAATATAAACCTTTAAGTCGTGATTGTGGGATGAAAAATGTCGAGGGGGAAATGACTCATTTCCGTTTGTGTCTGGATGGCAGTAACTCCTCGCCACCTTGTCCTCCATGTCTTGAAGAAGTGCCCAAGAAGGATGCATGCAGACGTTTTTCTTTGGGGTCTTGGATCACCTAGGATATAGGATGGCATTCTTCATACTTTTCTCTCTCCCTCGGGTCAGCATTCTTTGGTTGGAATTTTTGTCAGGTGTTGCCATGGCCGAGCGCCATTTTCATTTATTCGATACTCTATTCCTAGGGGTGGGAAAAACATTCTATATTCTTGAGTAAATCCGCCATAGTAACACTCTTTTGGACAGTGAAGAATCACAAAACATTTGTTGCCATTATCTAGTTTGTTGGGAGGAAACGCTTGGAGAACTATCGAATTTCAGTTCCGCGTATCCAAGCACGTCTATTCAGTGTCTTGAACTTGTTAATTCATAAATAATGAGTAGTCCATTACTTCGTTTATGAAATCAATATTTAATGTTAGTGCATTCATTTGGCATCATGTCCTGCCTATTGAATAATGGTTTCGAATCCCTTGCAAAATCCCAATGCTTCGTCTAGATGAATTATTTCTTCCTTACCATATTCGACCCAGTCGTGGTTGCCTGATCTTACAACCGAGTTGTTCTGAGTCTTCCTCCATCACTATTTTACTTGAAGTATAAACCATACCCTGTTCCTTAGTTCTCTAATCGGGGTCAGTTCATTACTCTTTTTATCCATGACAATTAGTTGAAATTTAATTAGAACTAAACAGTTCTTTACAACATTGATAAAGACTATTATTTTCCTCCTCTAGTGAGTAAGAAATGAACATATTATTCCTGATTGTAGAGGAACGAATTATAAGCTGAGTCACTGATAATTTAAACTCAAGAGTCAAGTCTTTAATGCCAAGTAAGGGTGAGAGAGTTGATGGCACGAGAAACGTGCTCATAGTCATTAAATTCTTGGCCAAGGTTATGATGCTTAGAATAAGCAGCAGTTAGCCATCAAGAATTAGATATACACCTGGTCAGAACGGTCATTCTAGTTAGGAGAACCTATAGAGAAAGATTGACCAGGGTAGTATAGATTCTTGACACCAGACTCAGATGGCAAGATGGTAATCAGGAATCTTTTATAGAAGCGCACCTCACGAAGGGTCGAGTTTCTTCAGTTGAAGAAACACGGGAGGCCAGTAGGTCTTTGGTTGGGCAGAAAAGTCCCTAATGATGTTTCTCTTTCCCTCAAACACTGAGACTTGTTTCAAGCATTCCAGCAGGAAGCTCTCAAACTATACTATCTCTTAACTCTCTCTCTCTCTCTCTCTCTCTCTCTCTCTCTCTACTTCAAAATATTATTGTCCTATATTGTTTATTTTCACTGCTGTCAATATATGCTTTATTCATTTCTTAAATAATGGAATAGTTAGTTTATAACCAACTGTAGCTTTCACTTATATAATCTGTTAATTGTATCATTTCAGCTGAAATTGAAAACTAGAAGTTAGTTATTGAAAGTTAAAGTAGTTACACACCTCAAAAGCTGGAGACCATGCTCAAGCTAACTTGCTAGAAATAACCTCTGAACCGGCTTGCTAAAACCCTTCTAAAAATAGCACTTACTATAAATAACATACTGCTAAAAATAGTTAGTGACTCCAAATGCATTTTAACCACATTCTTAGTAGCTGTCGTAGTGTTAGTATATGGTTTGAGATCTTCATAAGACCATGCAAACACGTGTTTATATTTTCTCAATAGTGCAATCAACATTCTTCGAACTGTCGGGCTTATTTTCTTTCCAATGTATACCTATTTTGGTGCCAATTCAGTCCCTAAATTGACCTCTTCAATATCCTCTCTCTTGACTGGTATCTGTTTCATGAGGGCCCGATCATTTCCATCATATACCCTTTCCAATGCTACTAGCCCTTTGGGAAGCTTATTAGTTTTAAGCTGTAAGACCTCTTTCCCAAATAATGTCTGCTTTCCATGTACTTCTTCAACAAAGGCATTGAAATCAACTTCTTGAGCTTCATATTGATCTATACAGTGAAGAAATTTCAAGAGGTCAGCATCATCATTAAAAACCTGCCAACTGTATATATTGTCAGGCACAGCGGGTCTTGTTTTGAACTCAATTTGAGACACTCCAGCAAGTGTGATATCATCTCTTCTCAATGCTACATTGGCTAAAAAGTTTGCCATTATGTTTTTCGACCTCTCAATCCATTCAATGGAGAACGCATCAAACAACTCAATTGTGTCCCATACAGCATTCCTGTATTGCTTCAGCCTCTTGTGTTTTGCTGCATATTTTGATTTAACTTGAGAAACAACTAGCTCAGAATCCCCTAGAACAGCTAGCAGCTTGATCTTATGTTTTACAGCCATATTCAATCCTGTTAGTAAAGCTTCATACTCTGCTATATTGTTCGTGCATTCAAATGCCAGAAAAAATGAATATTTAAATGTGACTCCTTCAGGTGAAACAAACACTATTCCTGCTCCATTACCTTCTTGGCTACATGCTCCATCAAAGTACATTTTCCACACACCATCACAGTTTTTTGCAACATGTTTATCAATTGGATCACCATTGACTAACTCTGGCTGGGCTGGTTCTATCTTAAAACTTCCAAGATCCATATCACAAAAGCAATTGACTTGATCTTGAAGTACACAATCTAGTACAGCTTAACTTCCTGGCCATTCACTGGAATTGTTGCATAAGACAAATCAAATTGGACATTTCCCCCAACCGTTGTTGTCCATTGTCTTGATAGAAGCATCTCGAACTGAGGAGGGGTATCGATTACAGTTATATCTATATTATAGGCCACCTGAGGATAAGCGGCTAACTTAATTTCAACATCTTTCATAACACCTACTACCGGAACAGGCCTGCTATCCATTGCATAACACTTCCCTCCATTAATATCCACCCACATACCAAGTTGTTTCATAACTCCAACTGGCATGATATTGATAGCAGCGCCAGAGTCTATCATGCAATTCCTCAACAATTTGTTGTTTATAGCAGCATGGTGAAAAAAGGTTCAACTTGCGGGGAATTTACCAATGCATCATTTAGACACACTTCTGGGACAATCATCTTCTCTTCCTTGTTAACCGTTTTAGTGGCCATCTGATTTTCAGAACTCGTACTTTTCTTGTTTTCATTTGATATCAATTGAATTGCACTATCCCTATACTCCTTAATTCTCATCATCTCGAGCAGTGGGACAGACATTTTTACCTGTGATAAAGCCTGAGAGAAGTCAAAAGAAGAACCTTCCGCCTTAATCACTTTCTTTTGCTCCAATGTTCCTACTTTGCTTTCCTCCTTTTCCCTTTTATTCAATTGATCAGTTTTCTGCTTCTCTTTGTGTAACTCTTTAACTTCCTCTTTTTGAACAAGCTTCTATTCGTTTTTATCATGTTGTTTATTTTTTGTTTTCTTCAAAATTCCTTGTGTCACCTTTTGATCTTTTATAAATATTCCCCTGGGGACACCTTCTTTTTCATTCACTGTCCTATTTCTTAACCAATACTTGCTCTTTGCTTCTTCAACTGCAGCAATGGTTAATCTCTTTATTTCCTCTTCGGTGAGTTTCCTCATATTGCATTGAGCAGGCACCTCAACAGAGTGTGGTTCTATATAATCTTCTTCAGGATCGGAAAAAACCTGTTGTTCAGCCATGTGGACATTGCACCTTTGATTTGAAGCATCGTACTCATAACCTTCATCTTCTGAAGATGAGTATTTCTCCTCAACACGGTGAAAAGTATTTGAAGTCAAATACACCGTGTGATCCTCTCCACTGTTACCCACTAACATTCCTTCTTCTTACATTCTTTGGGCTACAACACAATGATCTGGGGAATGTGGCCCATCACAGCTTTCACACCAACAACTGTTATTGACCATATACGCTCCCTTCTTCCTTAATGGATCAGAAGTTTCTTTGTTTCTAGGTATATCTATTACAGGTTTTCCATCCTTCCAATTTGTACCGTAGGGCATGTCATGTAACCTAGGCCTCTCATTTTTGTATGTGTTCTCCTGTTTGTATTGATAATTATTGACTTGTTGAGGAACCCTAGGGTTGTCTCTCTTACTGATTATCCCAGCAGCTTTCTTATTGTTTTCAATAGTTAATGCTATCTTTTGGGCTCTAGCTAAATCTCTTGGGAACCAATTTCTTAGTTCATACCCTGTTTTTGGATCAAACGCATTCAAATAAATACTCAATGCTACAAAGTCTGGAAACTTTGATCCAAGTGGTATCTTATTCTGCAATTTGTTGAATCTCCGGTTAAAATCATAAATTGAGTCATTCTGATTTTTTTGAATCCGTACTAATTCATGAAGAACAGCATGTGGTGCACTTAGATTCCCATATTGCTCGAGGAATCGATCCTGAAATTCTTGGACAGAATCAATAGAGGCTATTGGCAAGCTATTGAACCAATCCCTAGCTTCTTCGGTGAGTGACATCATAAACAACCTCATATGTAAATCTTCATATGATATATCCAAGTCTTGGACAAAAGCATTAAAATCCCTCAAATGATCTTCAGCAGTAATTGCACTACTCCCTGTAAACTTAGGAACAAGACTCCTCCAACTGCCATCCATAGGGTAAGGGTATAATTGAAACCCTGTCAAATCAAATTGTCTGATCATTGTTGTAGATTGCTGAGGGGGAGGATTATGCAAGTGTTGATACTGGTACACTGGATTATTGTATTGTGTATGAAGATATGGCACATATTGTTGACCATGAGGTGGTTGTACATTTGTATGTTGTGATGCAATATACGATGGATAGTTTGGTTGCTTGTATTGATTTCTCATATGATTCTAAGGAGCCTTTGATGAGTTTGAAGGCCCTGCATTATTATTTCCCTACCTATGAGGCGGTATATACTTTGAAAAACCAACTGTCTGAGCATCAATTTGGGCTTTCTACAATTTGAAGTCTTGGATCGCTTTTATCTTTTGGATTTTTTCCTATTCAGCTTTTGCTCTTTCTACTTCTTGTTTATGAAACTCCAACTGTGTGTCTATTTCTTCATGAGTTGAGAACTCATAATTTTCTTGAGGAGTTACATGATCAATAGGCTCATTTTGATTACCCTCCATTCTTTGATCATATTCCTGTTGATACGCGACTCTTTCAGCCTCAAGTTTAGCCCCAAATTCCACCTGTTTCTGAGGATTATAAAAAGGATTTCTTTGTTCTTCAGGGGTATAAGGTTCTCCACTTGAATTATCTCTCCATGTATCATAACAGTCATATGTCTCACAATGTGGTCTTGATGCTTTGTCTCTATTCGTTATGCACATGTCCTCATTTATCTTCTTACCCTTATCGACCTTATCATCCTTATGTGTCCACTTACTGTTGACAACAAGACCTCCAGCAAGACCTCCTTTGTATTGGGATCTTCTACCATTCATGTTGAATTGATGCAATATTCTTGTCAGAGTCGCCACTCACTTTGTTAAAAGTGAGAAAAATGAATTTATTCTTGATTGTATCCCCAACGGAATCACTCTTTCTGAAACTTCTCAAACTATGAATCTTTCTTCAATGACTCTATATGATGATCTTCAACCGGATATCCTGCAAATGATTTCCCCAGCAGAGTCGCCAATTTGTTAGCTCTCAAAAACGCAGGTTTGAACCACGAGAGGTTGCCAAGCTCTCACAACGTTTCAGGGTAACAAACAAGGCCAAATGATCTGAACCTTCTTCTCTTTAGGTGCTGCTAGACCTAGGCGGGTATACCTATTTGAATAAAGCAGACTTGACATTTGTTCATTTCCTAAAGCAATTTACCCACACTGGCAAATGGGAGTGGATAAATGAGTTTTATTTGTTAGAATATATTACTCTTTTATTATTAATGGTCAATAATGTATTTAATAGGTTAGATATTTTCTATCTGTTAGATGGACATTTAATGTCCGTAGGTAGATATCATTAATATCTACAGTGCTTTATGCACTCTATAAATTGTAAGCTTTCTTCCATGTTAATACAAGAAGACTTTTAACCATTTACATGGTATCAGAGCCTAGGGCAAAACATTTTCGAAAATTTTATAATACTATTTTTTAGTGAAAATTTTCGAAATTTTTTCTGTCTGAAACCCTAGCGCAATCGTCTTGTTTGTTTCTGGGTAAATTAGTGGGCTAGGTCGCGTTTTTCTATGCCAACATCTAAAACGCGTTTGTTTTTGGTCGACCTTCTGTTCGAGACCCACGTGTTTCTTCGTATCTCCTGGCGCGGATCTTATTTCTGTTTGGCCGCGCGTTTCTGAGATTCAAGTCGCGCTTTTTCTCTTACAGAAAAATCGAGTTTGTTTTAAAAAAAAAACGCAAGGGTTTTCTGTTCGCGCGATTTCTGGGCGACCTCCTTTCTCAGCCCGTGACCCTCGTTTTAGGCGCCATTTTTCTGCAATTTGAAGCGCGCGTTTCTTCTCTGCGTTTTCTTATGCTCGCGATTTGTGGGTTCTTTGAAGCCACGTTTTTTTCTGTTCTTTGAGCGCCAAAAATCGCGTTTTCCCAAAGACACGTTTTTTTTTTTGGTTTTGAACTCTCGTGATTTCCAGCTGGTTTCTGCAATTTCTGCAGCTCTCATGGCCGCCTAGGGTTTCTGACAGTCGACTAGGGTTTTTTACCCTCCGTTTGAAGTCGAAAAATTATTTTTATTTCAGATTCCTTCTGGGTTTCCCAAGATCTCAACTGGGTCGTCGTCCATTTTTCTGGGTACCTCGTTTTCTATGCCTCAAAATTTGTGCCTCAGTTTGAAGTCGAAATTTTTTTCTGATAGCAGATTCCTTTTGGGTTTTGCGAGATCTCAACTGGGTTGCTTTCAAATTTTTTTGGGTACCTCATTTTCTGTGCCTCGAAATTTGTGTTGTCAAAATTTTCTGGGTATTCTTCCATCCTTCTAGGTTTTTATTTATCTTTTTTGGGTTTTCAGTAAAACCTCAAAATCCGTGTTCGGATTTCTGTATTTCTGTTTTCTTTGCATTATCTTGCCTTCACCAGTTTGACCGCGAGGTATGTGATGGCATCTCTCACGAACATAATGGTCGAAAGCAGCCAAAAGTTCAACGGGAAGAATTACAACACCTGGAAGCAGCGCATGCTAACGATCTTTGAATATCGTTGTCTCGATCAGGTCGTCTTGGGGCACTCACCTCGACCCACTGTAGCCGGAAAGGATCAGGATAAATGGGATGAACGCAACCGGGAAGCCGTCATGCTCATCAAGCTTTCAGTCACTGACGACCAACTGCCACAAGTGCCGTCAGCAAAACAGCTGCTGAGGTATGGACCACCCTGAAGGATCTCTATGAAACGTCAAGATAAGAGTCGGTGCGTTTTTTCTTAAGAACATGCTTTTTTCAATAATGATGGACGAGAAGCACACCACTCTTCAAGAGCATCTGACAAAGATCAAGAAGATTCGCGACCAACTGGAAGCCATTGGACGAAAGATGGAGGAAGAGGACATGGTCGTCATTACTCTGAAGAGTTTGCCAAAGTCTTACGAGCATTTCATTGAGACGCTCAATATTACTTCAACAAACGTTGACCTGAAGTTTCAAGACTTGTGTAACAAGCTTCTACAACAGGATCGTTGGAGACAGCAGTTTGGAAGCAGTGCCAATTCGTCCTCCACAGAGCAAGCGTTCTCAACCAAATCTTCTGCTAAGAACAAAGGGAAGCCTCAATCTTCTCAGCCGAAAGGCTCTGGTTCTTCTCAGGACAGCAAGAAGAAGAAGAACGTTCAGTGCAATTATTGTCACAAATACGGTCACATTAAGGCTGATTGTCGCACTCAGTTGGCTTCTGAACAAAAGAAGCAGGGAGGATCTCAACAGAAGGCACATGTCGCCAAGCACACTGAGCAGAAAGAGTCTGCATTCTATGCTTTTATGGCCAAGCGAACTGCAGATCCAGTACATTCTTCTGCCTGGTATATCGATTCAGGGGCTTCGCGGCATTTTACTCATCGTCGGGATTGGTTCACAAAGTTCGAACCCTTCTCGGATTCTGTCATTTTTGGAGGAGGAGAAGAGTACACAGTTGTTGGTAAGGGCACTGTCCAGATTCACTCAGGAGGAAGAAATTTACTCTTTCTCAATGTCTACTATGTTCCAGGCATGGAACATAACCTTCTCTTAGTCAATCAGATCATGTGGCATTGTCCCCAGTTAGATGTTGTTTTCAGCTCGTCCACTTGCAGCATCGTTGATTGGGAGACTCGTACTACAATTGCTATGGGACTTGAGGATCATGGTCTATATAGACTTGTTGATTCCGGTGATTCTCAGGAGCACGCTCTGGCTGCCCGAAGTACAACCATCAGCAAACTTTGGCATCAGTGTTATGGGCACTTGAATGTGCACTACCTCTCTCAGCTCTCTCAGGAAGGTTTGGTTGTTGGTGTACTTGAGATCCAAACTCAAAATCATGGAGTTTGTGGAGCCTGTCAAGCTGGCAAGCAGCATCGGACACCGTTCTCGGATGGTGATTCTTGGCGAGCCTCCAAGGTACTTCAACTAGTTCACGCTGATGTATGTGGACCGATGAACACTCCTTCTGTTACTGGGTCTAGGTACTTTTTATTGTTTATTGATGATTTCAGTCGGAAAATGTGGGTGTATTTTCTGAAACATAAATCAAATGTGTTCAGCACATTTCAGCAATTTAAAGCCTTAGTTGAGAAGGAATCAGGTTCTCACATTGTTACTCTAAGGTCAGATAATGGGGGGGAGTTTTGTTCAACTGACTTCTCTACTTTTTGTGCTACACACGGCATTAAGCGCCAACTTACCACACCCTACACCCCTCAGCAGAATGGTGTTGTTGAACATAGGAATCACACCATTACTGAAATGGCTCGTTCTATGCTCGAGTACAGAAATGTACCTAAGAAATACTGGGCTGAAGCAGTCTACACTGCAATCTACCTCCTGAATCGGTCACCTACACAGGCCGTTAAGAAGATGACTCCTGAAGAAGCCTGGTCAGGACGCAAGCCTAAGGTGGGCCATCTCAAAGTCATCGGTTGTACTGCTCATGTATGGATTCCAGACGCCAAACGTGCCAAGTTGGACTCCAAGAGCCAGACACTTATGTTTACTGGCTACAGCGACAATCACAAATCCTACAGGTTGGTTGATGTGGAGACAGATCGTCTCATATTCAGCCGTGATGTTGTGATTGATGAGACTACTGGTCCATTTGTTCCTACTACTAGTCCTGCGGATCAGCCTATGAAGGTTCCTGATGAGGGTGTTTGTCTTCCTCTTGGTTCCCATGATGGGAGGGCTTCAGAGCATTCTAACTCTGAAGATGAGGCGTCTATTGATCATGATCTTGCACCACCTAACTTTCCTCAGGATTCACATCCAGATGACTTTCCTCAGGATTCACATCCAGATGACTTTGTTCCAGAAATCCCAGGAGATGTTGTTACTCCTGTTTCAGATGTTGGCACTTCTACTCGTCGGCCTAAGTGGTGGGCCAAGACAATCGGCGATCTTCATGATGATGAACTCATTGAGGGTCGATCAACTCGTAGCAAGAGCAAGCAGCAGTCCACAGTCAACTTCGCTCTTATGGCCAACATCCACAGCATCTACGAGCCTCATACATATTCAGAGGCTAAAGGACTTCCAGAGTGGGAACAGGCTATGCAGACAGAATATCATAGTCTTCTGAAGAATCACACTTGGGTTCTTTCTGATCTTCCTCCTGGGAAGAAACCTATCAGCTGCAAATGGGTTTACAAGGTCAAGTATCATGCCGATGGTACTTTAGATAAGTACAAAGCCAGATTAGTTGCTCGGGGATTCACACAGCGGGAGGGCATTGATTATGAGGAGACCTTCGCTCCTACTGCCAAGATGAGCACAATTCGTCTTCTTCTCGCTATTGCAGCCCAATTTGGTTGGACAGTTCATCAGATGGACGTCAAGAGTGCCTTCCTCAACGGTGATTTGCAGGAAGAAGTCTACATGACGCAGCCTCCTGGTTTCAAGGTTGTCGGCAAAGAACATCAGGTGTGTAGACTCGTGAAAGCGCTCTATGGACTAAAACAGGCTCCCCGTGCATGGTACTTCAAGATTGATCAGTACTTGGTTGATCATGGTTTTCAGCGCAGCCCTTCTGACAGTAATCTGTATGTCAAACACTCTGGTGATGATATTCTATTTCTTGTTGTCTATGTTGACGATTTGATCATTACTGGTAGTTCAACACATTTGATTGCGGCAATCAAACAAGCTTTGTGTAAGGCTTTTGACATGACAAATCTGGGGCTTCTCCATTATTGTTTGGGTATTGAAGTTTGGTAGACCGATGGTAGCATCTTCATCTCTCAGTCAAAATATGCCAGAAGTTTGCTTGACAAATTCCGGATGCAGGACTGCAAACTTGCTTCCACACCTATGGAGAAGGGGCTAAAGTTGTCAGCTAACTCTGATTCACCTTCGGTCGATGAAACGACCTTCAGGCAACTAGTGGGCAGTCTCATCTACCTCACTGCCACTAGACCAGACATCAGTTTTGCAGTGAGCTACATTTCTCGCTTCATGACAGCTCCTAAAGCTGATCATTGGATTGCAGCGAAGCGGGTGCTGAGATATGTTAAGGGCACTTCCGACTATGGCATTTTGTATGGCAGATGCAAAGATCCAAAGCTGATTGGTTACAGTGTTACACAGACTCAGATTGGGCAGGTTCCGTGGATGATAGAAAATCTACTTCTGGGTATGTATTCAGTTTGGGTACAGGTGCTGTAACATGGACCAGCAAGAAGCAACAGGCAGTGGCTCTTTCCTCGACAGAAGCTGAGCTCTTTCCTCGACAGAAGCTGAATATTGAGGAACGTTAAAGCAGCATGTGAGGCAGTTTGGCTTCGTAAGATGCTTTCTGACATGCACATGTCACAAGCAGGACCTTCTCCCTTGTACACTGATAACCAAGGGGTGCTCAAACTGGCCAAAAATCCAGTCTTCCATGAACGTACCAAGCATGTCGAGCTTCATTGTCACTACATCCGCAAGCTGGTAGAAGACGGATCAGTTCAGCTGCAGTATGTTCCAACTGCGGATCAGACTGCAGACATTCTCACCAAGTCTCTGAGTCCCGATAAGTTTGTAAAATTCAGGGGGCAACTTGGTGTTGTTGATGGATTGACCATTAAGGGAGGGTGTTAGAATATATTACTCTTTTATTATTAATGGTCAATAATGTATTTAATAGGTCAGATATTTTCTATCTGTTAGATGGACATTTAATGTCTGTAGGTAGATATCATTAATATCTACAGTGCTTTATGCACTCTATAAATTGTAAGCTTTCTTCCATGTTAATACAAGAAGACTTTTAACCATTTACATTATTTTGGTACAAATTGTATAAGCAATATCAAGGCTAAAATCTAATGTGTTCATATGAAAAAATGAATGAAACTAAACAATGGAATGGTAGAGACTAGTGCCTTATTGGGTGTACGGAGTCAAATGATAATCTGAAATGAATAACTTCTTTCTGGCAGATACTCAAATTGTTTGGCATACAATTTTAAGTTTATAACTGGTATAAACATGCAAGGATGTGACTACTGAGTTCTTCTTAATGATCCAAATGAGATTTCCTAATTACTATGACTGACTAAAAGGACTTAATCTTTCCTTGAAAGAACCAATTAATCCAATCATACAGATACAGCAAGTGTGCACTGATAAACTGAAAAATATCCTTGATATATCAGTTTAAACAATTAGAAAACATCAACCTTGGAGACAACTTCAGCAATACTTTTAATTAACACAACAAACAACTGAAACCAGAAAAATGTCATCACATCAAATAAATTCAATTGAAATCTCCATTGTTTTAGACATGCATCATAGTCTCAAAATTATAAAACATTTTGTATGCTACTGTACTTATTACTCGCTCTCTGCTCTATCTATCTCTTTCCACAATCGAAAATGAACATTTATACATCGGTATTCGAAAGGACGCATCCTTTCGTATTCAAATCTCGGCGATCTATTGTATTCGGGCTTTTTCAAACGTTCATCAGACACCTGCAAAGACATCCTGTAGTTTCGCCGACGCCTTGAGTCTCTCTGACTACCACATATTATATATCGCTTTGGTGTCCCACAATCTCATCGATGTTCTGAATCTCACCGATAGCCTATCTGTATCTTCACTTATATCGCCAAGTTCTCTTGTAGTTATACCGATGTTATGAGTCTTCCCGACAGTTATCCTTTCGGTCCCAAGTGTATCGCTATGACTTTCGGCAATGAAGTCCTATTGCTGTGACATAGGGGGTCGACCAGACGTTCCACAGATTACTCATATCCTGTCGAGAAATTTCCTTCGAACTGTTTTCTTCATCAATTCTGATCACCAAGACATAATGGTTTTCCTGCTGATGGAAGAACACTCGGTATGACCTTCATAGCTCTCCCCGATGAAGTCTGTCTCGCTGATGACCAATCCCTCCAAATGTGTCGCCAAGTCTTTACCAATACAACACTTGTCGTTGTGACATAGGGGGTCGGTAAGACTCCTTGACTTCACCTCGATGACATCAACTGAATCCTTCTTTGCCTTATCGGCAAGATCGGATGAATGCTTTGGGACATTACACCGACGGCTCTTGTCTCGCCGATATGTCTCTATGCCTTCGATCGGTAAGACACAAATAGGCTCGATATGACTCACCCCGATGCATATTGTCTTGCCGATAGGATATTTCTTTCGCTGAGACTGCGAACTGTGTCTGCCCAATGTGTATTACCAAATAAAATTTCATCGGTAAGACAATCCTGATCTCTTGCCGACAGACTGCAAAAAGACATATGTTAGTATAAAATGCTTTATGGATCGGTGAGACCTGCATCATGTTACACCGATATAGTTTATACATTCAAATGCTCAGGGCCAGGTGAATTCTATGGGACCAAATGATGAAAACAAACTAAAGAATGGGCAAACATGATATGCAAAGCAGATTCTTGTGCTTATGGTATGGGCATTTTAGCAAACTTAAGAGTACAGACAGCCATAAAATTTTCAAAATTTTACAATTCTAACACGTAGCTTACTAAAAATAGTAAGTCCAAAAAAGTTACCTGTTTCAGTTACATGTCACACCACTGCGAAGCTGTCTGAAAACCCAATAGGAATCCAGAATCCAAACTACAAAACTCCAACATGCAAGCCTCCAAAACTGCCAAAGTATCCTCCTATAAAATAGGAAACCCTAATTTTACATCTGACTAGCCTACAGACATCCGGGGATAGGCTAGGATAGGCTAACAGTCGCCGGAAAGCGTAATGCTAAAAATGGGGACATTACAGTCCGCCCTTCCCAAAATTCCTTGTCCTCAAGCAATGCCACCACAACTCCAAAAACATTTAAACTGATCCATACCAAACCATGTACGATCCCAGGGTCCCATATCCATCTCAAGAAAGACCCACCATGCCGATGTTGCACCACTCTGATCACATCAGTGAAAACACCATGCTAACTCCAAAATGTTACCATCCATGAAACTTATGTTGAAGGAACTGGAATCAGTAACATACAGCATCTCATGCCCAAAAAGCTCTGAGTCATCAATATCAACAATGCCATTGTCTATCACAATCCTAGGCAATAGGAAAGAGAGTCTACTCAACTCAAAATCAAACTCCTCAACATGTCTCCATGTGATATCTAACAAAGCCACGACTACAAATGTGACATCACCAAATCTTCTTGCAAGGAGGAAAGCAATCCTTTGCAAGAGCTCAACAAACTCATACTCATAGCTCCACATGAATCTTCTTGGCCTCCTCTAAATTATTCTGATACAACCATGAAGATTTCTGAAAAACTCCTACAATTCCAACTCCAAGAGTCTCAGAATGATAAACCAAAGCATGTGGAAGTTCGCTGTCCTGATCCAATATTGTGGAGAAACTATCAAACTTTGCTTCACAAACCTCCATGTGTTGAACTCTGAGAATAGGATAGGTTTGAAGAAATAAATAATCACTGTTGTTCAAGGCTGGAATCAGCGAAGTACAATCTGATTTTAGCACTCTACACAAGGAAAAACAACAGCACCAATGAAATTCCCAAGTTTGAGCATGTGAGATGAGCATTGTGTTGCATGATAACATCTCAAAAGTGGCTGGAAAACACACTGGAGCAACCTCCAACTGAAAACTACCACCTCTTTGACAAGAAGTGATGAACCAACTCTCCTAAACGAGAGTAACTCCCCATGTAAGGTGGTTGGTCTGCCTCCAATTAGCAAACTCATGTCTCAAAATCTGCCCTTGTCTTAGCCAAGGATCACTCCCAAAAGCAACCAACCGTTCATCTCTCCAACCTATACTAAAAATTTCTCTCCAATCCATTTGTTGATGAACAAATGGGACCATCAAGTGGCTGGTAAAGAAGGGGACAGCACCAAAAAATCTGATAATTTGATCCTTATCCCTCCAAAAGTCCTTTCCATATGTAATAAGCTCCATCAACCCATGTTGAGGATCTCAAGCATGGATACCCAACCGAAAATGATCTCCAACACAACGGAAAGAAAACTCAACATATCCCAAGTGCCAGTAAGGACCAAATGCATACTCATGAAGTTGGTGTCTCTTCTAGTTAACCTCTAAAGCCTATCCATGAAAGCTTCAACAACATTGGAGCATGAAACATTAGATGACCTCAAATCCAACTCCCAAAATAGACTAGTATGAGCTAAAACATCACTCAACCAAAGGGATGGATTGACAACCGTGCAAACACCATGTTCTGGGCCATCTTTCTCCCCTACTTCATGAGTAACAAGTCTGAAATATTCACTCCTTGCTACTGTAATGAAGTTACCAGCAGCTACCAAGACTTGTTTTATTAACACCTTGATGTCAAAGATGTTGAAACCACCCTGATTCAACACTCCCCAAATGGAGTCTTCATCCTCAACCTCACTTGTGCATTCAGTATCAAGCAGCCTCAGAAGATTACTAATCACAAAACGTGGCACATCCTCATGGAGTGATATCAAAGCATCCATAGATTGGAAATTATACTCGAACTCATGCTTGGTCACTTCACCACAATGACTCATTTTCCAAAACAAAAAGAGAATTGTCATAAGTCGCTTCTGCACCCACTTCATAGAGAGGATTGTCAAAGACTTGGAAGTCGTCCCTTTCATCTTGCTAATCCAAATCCACACATGCAACTTCTAATTTTCTTGTGACGCTTTCTAGATCAAACTCCTCTTGAAGACTATCAAGCTCTCCAATTACTTGCTCGATTTCTTCAACTCTTTGTTCCTTCTCTTGCTCCCTAGAAAGTATGAAATCAGCTAGCTGCTCTTCTACCTCCATTAATGCCACTTGAGTATTTTCTAACATATCTTTTGTTGATTCAAGCTCAAGAGTAAGCTCATCAACCTTTCTCTCTTTTCCTTGGAATGCACTAAGGGTTTTCTTTGCGAACTCAATAGCATAATCTCGATCTCCAATCAAGTGTATTTACTCTGACTTCAATGTTTCCAAAAAGTCTTTGATAAGCTGCAGATTAGGGAGAGCAACTTCATCCTTAACACCTTTCTATCTCTCATCAATTTGAGCTTTCCAGTGGAGTTCTTCTATCAAACTGTGTGTTTGGTCAAATCTAGATAGAGCTCGCAGTTCATTTTCAACGGACACCTTGAATTGACATGCCCACTCATAAGAATGCAAAGATGGTGAACTGTTGATAGGCTGCAAAAAAAAATCAGAACTTTGTTTCTTGCAATCACTGCCCCCATAGCTACTCCAAGACTCTTGTCTTTCTCCACCAACTAGCTGAAAATGCTCAATATCAAGAAGAGGATCAGACTCTACAAATTCTTCGAGCTTCTACTTTAAACCATCTTCATGATTAGATAAATCAGATTTATGTTTGAGAACCCCTTTAAACTTTTCATCCTCAAGAGCCATATGGTCTTCTAACTCTACTTTCCCCTCACTAACTCATTAAAGGTTATGGCAGCCCCCAACTCGATCAATGAGTCATTGTTGAATGCTGTTGTGAAAGTTCTGATAGCAACATACTCCTCCTTAGTGGCTGCAACCACTTCAAAGGGTTTATTATGGAGCTTTGCCAAACAAACTTCTTCTTCAAAGACACCTTCTCCTCCAACGGCCACCTCATAGCTTGCAATGCAATCTAAATTTTGAGCTTCATCGGGATCAAAGGGAAATTCATCCCACACAGGTTCCTTGTCATTGCAAGGTGCCTTCACACCCGGATCCCAAATGCTAAGGGGCTGATTGTTTGATCAAATGAAAAATGTTCATCGCACTCTTCTTGGGGTGTTGATTCTTTGAATAAATCACCTCCCAACTGACTTAAACTGATATCTTCATAAGTATTTCTCTCCAAAGGCTTGGTTTGAAGATCAAACCCAAAACCACCCTTGACACCATCATTGTAATGGAGCAAAGAATCTTCAATGCTAGCTTTTTGGGTAACTCTATCATTCTTATCTTCAATGGACCTATTATGAGTAGGTATGTTACTGATTTCATCATTAGCAGTACCATGAACACCAAAGAGGTCTTCTTGGTTACTTGTCACAAACTCTTCATGTGAAAACTCTTGGGAAGTTGGGTCAACAACAAGTAGAGAATTATCCCTCACCAAATCTTCAACATGATTAGATATGAACTCATTTGAATCATCATAAACATTATCACTATGAAAGTAGTCATAAGCTGATTCTACAACACCACCAAAACTACCCTTAACATGCTCTTCATTAGTGTGTTCATTAGAGTCTCAAAGCCATCATTGAATGAATCCGAATTAGAATTCAAGACTGCTGTTTTGCTTCTTTCACCAAACCAATCTTCATTATTTCCAATCGCATGCAAGTCTAAGGGAGTATTTTGGGGCTCTGTCACACATCCTTCATATGTCAAGGCAGCCTTCCCATCCAAACATTTAGATTTTGCAGCAATCCTTGAGTCTTCCCCTTTAATGTCAGGATCTCTCATAAGCGTGGGCAGTTCTTGTATCAACTCAGATATAGACTTCTCTGTAGTCATCTTACCCTTCCGCCTCAATATCCGTCAAAGAAGAAAGGTAATGGACATGCAGGTGTTGGTCACCAACATGCAAAGAGATATGAAGTCTCTTAAACTCTATCATGCAACTGAGAACTTGCAACAAGTGTTAACCAACAGGATGGCAAGATCACCAGCTGTGATACCACTGATATTTCCCCCTTACAATTTTTTTCAATCTTCACATCAACAACTTCACCCATCAGCGCTATCAAAACCAAAACCAACACTGAAATGTAACCCTACACCAAGAATGTTCACCAAGATCCCAATGACGGGCGAGGTGATAGCATATGGCATCGGGGATTGTTAGCAAATAACTGAAAAGCTGGAAATTACAATGCTATGCAACTCAACCACTTATTCAACGAGAGTAGTTCGACGGCTCAGCCGATCAACAAGATGAGAAATGCAAGTACTGAAAGTAAAGACGGTGAGGCCTGTCTCTTCCACCAAACAGTGGGAATGAAAATGCTTATGCAAGAAAGTAAATAAGGCGGCGAGGCCTGCCCTCTTCCACTAATAGTGGGAATACAATGGTGATTTGCAGAAATGTAAAGGAGTTGATCAGTACTACTGATTCAGCATTACAATATGAAATATAATCTGCAAAAAGCCAAGTGTTATGGCTGTCCAAGTTGCTGCAAATGATATTATATGTTTCTCCAAACTTCATAAGACTCCCAATTATGAAAACCAACCCAAAACCAGAACTTCTACAATCTAATATACAAAACCAACAAGCACTAAACTCAGACCAGCAAGCATGAAACACTCCAAAATGCTCCTAACTCCATCAATACTCCTATGATTGACATGAAACAAGTTCCAAATGAAAACTAGGAAGAAGGCGCCCAAGTCTAGACAAAGGAACAGCTGCAAACACCTCCCAATATTTAATGCACACATTCCAAGGCATTGACAGGCATGGTACGGCCTTCAAGAGGAGCGACCTACAAGATAAAATCGAAGACACTCCCAAAAAATCTGCAACTTAGCAAAAGGAGGTGCCCAAGGTAGACAAATGCATAGGAACAATGCCCAGAACCATCAAAAATTCACCTAATGATGAGCGAAAACAACCTACAACCAAGACAAAACCAGCAACCTGTAAAATGACAAAAACATCAAAAGAACTTCAGAAAACTTCAAACATCTTTATCACAATAAGCACCATCTGTTCTTCAGTGTAAAGAACAGCCTTTTCTCTTAGCTAGTTGCTATCTTTCAAGCAAGAAACCAAGATGGCTAGGAGGTATGCATTCCTCGAAGCAAGAGAGTCACCATTTCGACAACACTTCGTTATATTTTCTTCATGGAGACCAACAATGAAGCCCAGCACTCTTATTTATAACCTTTTCTCCCACAAATTCAAATTCAACTCCCTCCAATTAGGGCGCCCAACTCAAATTCACATTCACCTTGAACAAACTGCATTTGAATTTCATTAACCTCCTTCACATAGGCATCCAAAAGCACATGAGGAATAATACTTCATAAAATGCAAATATATCTCAACATTGGTGTCCCAATATACTTAAGTGAAATACTTTATAAAACTCAATTATTTTCCAAGCTAGGCGTCCACTTAACCTTAGCCAATAATTTCGCTTAAAACATTATTTTCACCAAATATGAAATCGCTTATCTCTCCATCTAGGCGTCCACCATGCCTTAGCAATATTTCACTTAAAATATTATTTCATCAAATATTAAACTTGCCAAAATAAGCACCTCAAAAGCTAGAGACCAACTGCTCAAGCTGACTTGCCAGAAATAGCCTATGAACTGGCCTGCTAAAAATAGCATTGCTCAATAGCACTTACTATAAATAGCATATTGCTAAAAATAGTGACTCCAAATGCATTTTAACCACATTCTGAGCAGCCATCATAACTTACTAAAATTAGTAAGTCCAAAAAATTTACCTGTTTCAGTTGCATGTCACACCACTGCGAAGCTCTCTGAAATCCCAGTAGGAATCCAAAATCCAAACCACAAAACTCCAATATGAAAGCCTCCAAAACTGCCAATGTATCCTCCTATAAAATAGGAAACCCTAATTTTGCATCTGACTAGCCTACGAGCATTCGAGGATAGGCTAACAGTCACTGGAAAGCGTAGTGCTAAAAATGGGGACATCACATATTTCCCCCACTCCTCATGGTTGCTTGAAGAGAATTACAAAAACTAAATATATCCAGATTCATAGAGATTATTGAATAATAAATATATCATTATACACAATAATCATGATAGAGCATACCACAATACTTAATAAAATATAAGACTGCTATATTCTAAGATGCAAACATATTAACAAATGCGGACTTCTACCCTTGTCTGTTGAGTACAGATAATTATGCTTGATATGCTCCAATTGCCTTGTTGTTCGATCTGTCTTTTATATTCAAAAGATATTGCTTGCCAACCCTACATATGATTGCTTAAAGAAAATCATATTAGAATAATTAAAATTATCTCTTTGATGGTCAATAATCTATCATGTTGTATATTGACATGTTTCTATTATTTTTGTCTTTGTTCGATCATTTCTTTTTAGAAACATCGAGTCTTTGTAAACTATATCTGTACATTCCTCTTTGTAAATAATACATTCAATTATTTTTTACCATCTTGTTTTCGTCACATGGTATCAGAGCACGAATCGTTTATGGGCACCATTCATGAGTTTTAAACAAAACAAAATCGTCTAAGTTTTAAAATCGCATCTTTTGTCTCCCATTCTAGGCACGTGTTTTTTTTAACTCTTTGGCCACAATTTTTGTCTGTATTTGGCCGCGATTTGGTGTTCTTTGTCATCGCGTTTTGAGACCCGTTTTTCTGGCGTGATTCCGCACTCTTCTAGGCACGCAAAATCATTCTTTCTGGTCGTGTTTCTATTAAATGCAAATCTGAGGCGCATTTCTTTTTGTTTCTCCGTTAGATGCGATTTTTTAGCCGCATTTGGACACATTTTTCTCTGCGTTTCTGGGCGCGGTTCTGCTTATTTCCTAGTCGCAATTTGTGCAAACCCTCTGGTCGTGTTTGTTTATTCTTCTAATCGCGACTTAGTCTGCATTTTCTGAAGACGCACGACTCTGTTCCTACACATTCCTCTGATTGCTGGGTGCGTTTTCTGACGCATTTTCTGTGCACGTGATTTTGAATGTGGTTTCCAACTCCTGTTGTGTTTCCTCAAGAAGATTTTTGTCACTCCTAGTGTTTTTTGCAAAAAAAAACCCGTGACTTGCATTTTGCCAGCTAGGGTTTTGCAATAAATACTTTGTTTCCAGCCGATTTTTTTTTTGACAACAAATTCTTGTTGGGATTTTCGAGACGATTTCTGGGTAGTCGTCAGAATTTTTTGGGTGCCTGGAAATCCATGCTTTGGGATTTGTGCAACCGAGTTTGCCTTGGTTTTTGTGTCTGAAACTGCCTCTAGTTGAAGTGCATTGGAATTTGTGTCTTGGATCTCGTGCATTCAGCTTTTTAAACCTCTATTGTATATCTCGTTTTTTGTGCCTCGAAAAGCACGAAAGATGGCAAGTTTGACCAACATTATGTTGGAAAGCAATCAACATTTCAATGGCAGAAATTACAATACCTGGAAGCAGCGAATGGCAACTATCTTCGAATATCGTTGCCTTGATCAAATTATTCTCGGCAATGCCACTCGTCCCACAACAGCGGGTAAAGACCAAGAAAATTTTGACGAGCACAATCGTGAAGCGGTGATGCTCATTAAACTTTCAGTTGCTGATTATCAGCTTCCACAAGTTCCATCCAGCAAATCCGTTGACGAGATTTTGGAGCACTTGAAAACCTTGCATGAGACCTCCGACAAGAGTCGTGCATTCTTTCTGAAAAACCAGCTATTCTCCATCATGATGGATGAGAGAATGTCCTTACAAGAGCATCTGACAAAGATTCAAGACATTTGTGATCAGTTGGAGGCGATTGGTCGGAAGATGGAGGAAGAATACATGGTAGTAATCACCTTGAAAAATCTACCGAAGTCTTATAAGCACCTTGTTGAAACCCTAAACATTACATCGACTAATGTTGATCTAAAGTTTCCAGAGCTTTGTACCATCCTCTTGCAGCAAGAACGCTGGAAACAACAATTTGGTAGTAGTGCCTCATCATCCTCTACAGAACAAGCTTTTGCAGCTAAGTCTCAGGCTAAGAACAAAGGGAAAGGTCAGCCTTCGCAGCAGAAAGGCTTAGGTCAACCTCTGTGCAGCCTTGAGAAAAAGAACATTCAATGTAATTACTGCCACAAATATGGTCATAGGAAGAAGGATTGTCGTCAGCATTTGGCTTCTGAACAGAAGAAGCAGGGACGGTCTCAGCAGAAAGTGAATGTTGCCGAGCACACTAAGAAAAAGGAATATGCCTTTTATGTTTTTATGGCTAAAAGACCTGCAGATCATGTCAAGTCCTTTGCCTGGTACATTGTTCAGGTACTTTGTGACACTTCACCCATCGACGTGATTGGTTCACAGACTTCTCCCCCTTCAGTGATTTAGTTATTTTTGGAGGTGAAGAGTATACCGTTGTCAGTAAGGGCACTATACAGATTCAATCTGGTTGGAGGAATCTCATATTCCTCAATGTGTACTACGTTCCTGGCATGGAACTGAACCTTCTCTCTGTCAATCAGATCATGCAGCACTCTCCTCAGTTGGATGTGGTATTCAATGCACACAAATGTTCGATTGTTGATCGGGACTCGCACCACTGTGGCTGTTGGTATTGAAGATCATGGTCTATACAGACTTGTGGATACAGGTGATTCTCTGGAGTTAGCCATGGTAGCTAGAAATTCTGCTATTACCAGTCTTTGGCATCAGCGGTATGGGCACTTAAATGTGCACTATCTCTCTTGGCTAGCTCGAGAGGGACTTGTAGCCCGTTTACCTGAGATCCAGACTCAGCATCATGGCGTTTGTGGAGCTTGTTAGGCTGGGAAGCAACACAGGACACCGTTCACGGATGGTGACTCATGGCGAGCCTCTAAGGTACTGTAGTTGGTTCACGCTGATGTATGTGGGCCAATGAATAAACCTTTTGTTACTGGTTGCAGGTATTTCTTGCTTTTTGTTGATGATTTCAATCGTAAAATGTGGGTGTACTTTCTTAGACAGAAATCAGATGTGTTTACTGCATTTCAAAAGTTTAAGGCCTTAGTAGAAAAAGAGTCTCGTTGTTGCATAATCACTCTTAGGACAGATAATGGGGGGGGATTTTGTTCTACTGCTTTCTCTAACTTTTATGATACCCATGGCATCAAACGCCAGTTAACCACACCCTACACTCCCCAACAAAACGGTGTTGTCGAGCGACGCAATCGTACAATCATTGAGATGGCCCGCTCCATGTTACAACACAGGAGTGTTCCTAATAAATTTTGGGCAAAAGCAGTCTACTGCTGTCTATCTCCTTAATCTGTCTCCTACACACGCTGTTAAGGGGAAGACTCCTAAGGAAGGTTGGATTGGTCACCAACCTAGGATCAGTCATCTGAAAATCTTTGTCTCTTTAGCATATGTATGCATTCCAGATGCCAAGCGCTCAAAGTTGGATTCCAAGAGTCAAAAGCTTATGTTCACAGGGTATAGTGACAATCCTAAAGCTTACCGGTTGATTGATGTAGACACTGATCATCTCATCTTCAATCGAGATATTGTCTTTGATGAAGAACAAGGACCTTTTCACCTTTCCTCGTCTGTGCAGCATTCTGAGGATCGGCCTT